>JARBWK010000004.1:1513015-1525710 GCA_030556195.1 Anolis apletophallus | reverse complement strand
ATTTATTATTTGTTGTATTGTAGCGGAAACTTCAGGTTCTTGGTTGCAGAGCCCATAAGGTGGAAGAACTCAGCCAAGGCCGATGAATCCAAACAAGACTTTTATTCCAATCTGATCAGTATTGGGGTGAATAGCCCTTGACCATTGCAGGTCAAGAAACAAAATTGCTATCACCCCGAGCTACGCAGTTACATGGTATTTATACTTGTTTTATCAGCAACAACATTCTTCACATTTAACCCTTAGTATGGCCCCTTCTCTGTTCTGCTGTCTCTGGGCAGATTATTGCTAACCTACTGGCACTTGGAGCATCTCCTCTTGGGAGGGGTACTTTTTACTCTTTAACCCCTTCATTCCCTACTACTTTTTGTTGCTAGTGATGCCTGCGAACTTGCAACTATAATTATACATCATATCTTTTTGTAAGATCTCCAGCAATAATCATATCAATCTGGCTTATTCTGTAAACATAAACATCTCATTTTCTGCACATTAATGACACTCTTCTGGGTTGTCACATGAATCACATTCTCAATGGTCCTCCTAATCAAGAGAACAAGACATGGTGTTATCAATAAAACAAGAACAATTATCACAAACATAATGAAGCACACAATCACCAACTCTTCCATGAAAACTGAGATGGTTCATTAATGTTATGCTGAATCATGACCTGTAGCTTTTCTAGGTCATCTTTTATTGTTTGGTTCAAATTATGAAATTGTATTTAGCAGTTGTCTTTTGATCATTGTACAAAATCCTCCCTTTGTTGTCAAAAGGTAATCTAAGGCCATTTTCTGCTGCATCTCCATTTGACTTTTCAGCTTTAGTTTGCAATGCTCTAACTATTTTCCCAGTGGCACTGATGAATTTTTCTAGGCGACAGATGAGCCTCACGGTGCTCTTTTGATTGTCCTGGGCTATTATTCCTGGATATGACCCTAAAGACAGGATCTCAGTGATGGCTCCGGCTCCTACCCTTTAGGCTTTGGTGTCAGACAAGTTAAATGATTTCTGTTGTTGAATTAGTGATCATTACCACCATTTAGTCTTGATTGTTAGTTTGATGAGAGATTAATTTGTTTGTGCCATTTTAGTCAAATGTTCAGAATTGTGTTTTAAAAAGGAGACTGAGATGATGTCATTCACAGCTTGATGCCACGCCCCATTACAACAGAATGGGAGGACTATACCACCCTCTAATTGTATCTAGGAGTATAATGGGGCTTTGAATGTTGCCATAATTTGTAAGCCACTCTGAGTCCCCTTCGGGGTTGAGAAGAGCGGGATATAAATATAGTAAATAAAAATAAATATAATTAACAAAAAACAAGCATTACCATACGTTGCTCAATAAGTTACTGTCAACCATCCATATCCACAGATTCTGCATCAAAGGATTGCATTGTCAGTGGGTTGGATATACCCAAAAAAAGAAAGGGAAAGTCAAAAGTAAGCTTAATTTTGCCAATTTTATATAAGCAACACCAAATCCCAGTGGATATCAAGGGCCCACTGCATTTTTTTAAAAAGTAAAATAATTATTATCCAAAACAAAATATTTTTCAAGAGTAGCTTTGTAATCTGTGCCTGAAACATCTAAGAGTTTCTTCCCTCTGGCTTTGTTTCACAATCCTTTTGAAAAACATTCTGTTATCGAAGGAAAATAAAAATTTAAGAGCATTTTCCCCAAGCATACAATAACTCAAGGATAATAAAAAGATAAGAGAGTAAACATATCTGCTTTAGGTTAGGAAGTCTGACAGACAGGTATGTGAGGAGGTCAGATAGGGCAAAGAGATGGAAAATTTCAAATGCTTGGAGCTGGAACTTTTAAAAGAGATGACAAAACAGGAAATGGGCAAAGCAAAGAGATTACTTATAGATAGCTAAGTATGGATCTTTAATACAAAAAAATCAGAATTATGGGGCCTTCTTGATGTTGAATTGCAACTCTTATCATCATGAGCAATGGGGAAGGATGCTAGGTGTTGAAGTCTAACATCTGGAAGGTAACAAGTTGTTTTACATATTGGAACTTGCCATTCTTCCTTACTGTACAATAAGGAACCAATTATAGTGCTTTGGAAGGCCTAATTTTGCAATGTATAGTAAGAGAGTCAGTCGGATCCAGTCTAAAAGTCCTGCAGTCCTATTACACTTTCAAAATTGTACATAAATAAATATCCATTCCCTGCTATTCCTGTGTTACATCTCACATCCTTCAGCCTGTACCTTCTTATCTACATAAACAATAACAGTCTTCTGATCTGTGCCATAAATATTGTCCATAAATATTATAATGTTGCATATAAAAGGTTCACATGGTAAATAGTCAAGGTAATTCTAAAAATCTTCACATAATATCCCTGTAAATTGGCAGGGAGACAGAGTCAAAAGCAGGCCAAATAAAGAAGAAAGAAAATAATACAAAGTAACCCTTGCCTCGTTCCAGTATCATACAGCAGATTGCCTGGATCCATATCTTTGTTTGAAACATTTTTAATGGAGCAGATACATATTTGCATTAGAGTTCTGTTTAAATTTGTAGGAAAATTTAGTCATTAGGCTATTTTAGTCATGCTATTTATGTTGCATTTATTTTATTTTAATCTGTTTTTACCACACTGTACCATCCAGCTTATCTGTATTTTAACTGTTGTTCAAAGGCATTGCATCGTTGCTATATGTAAAGCTGCCTTGAGTCCCGTTCAGGGTAGAGAAAGGCGGGATACGAATAGTTAATAAATAATTGTTTTTAAAACTTGTATTGCACTTTTTAAACTCTGTGATCACCCTCCTCCTCTGGAACTCCTTCCCTAAAGAAATAAAGCTGCCCCCCTTGCCCCTCTCTGTCACGATGCAGGGTCTTGGCCCAGCCCCTTAATCACACACACAGAGCGGTAAGCTAACTATTTATTGAATAATAAGAAACAGGTGAAAAGGTAAATTGTCCATAAAAAGTATCAAAAGTCAGTTCCAAAAGGTAAAGAGTCCGATAAAATCCAAAGGCAAACGTGCAAAAGCTCCAGAAAACTAGCTCATGGACTTGGTGGGCAAAGAACAAGACAAAGTTCATGAGCAAACCCAAGAAACTTCTTGGATTGAGTGGAACTTGGCTCCACTGCTTTTTAGAATAGAAGTGATTGAGGATCCGTTCCCACGGATCTATTTAATCCCTTGGCGAGGCCCCCCGACGCTCTAGGCTTCTCCGCCAATCTGTGCTACGGGACCTAGCGCTTCTCTGGCGCTCTAGGCTACGGTGCCAATCCCTCCTGCTGGACTCAATGCTCCGTCTCCTATCAAAGCTTCGTCCTTGCCTCCCAGCACCTGGTTCACTATCTTCATGAGAGCCGAACTCCCTTTCAGCTTCCATGGGCTCTTCCTCCACTGTTTCCCTGATCCTCTCCTGTGATAAACCACCTGGGTTCTCATACTGATCGGAATCATCGCTCTCAGGGTCAGCCTGACTTTAAATTTTCATAGCCGTCAGGCCATTCATCATCCCAGGCCAAGCTTTCTGTGGGAGAGGAAGGCCCAGCTAACTCTTCAGCCCCTTCCTCCATTTCCTCATCAGCTGCATCAGGCCCTAATGCAAGTGGGACCCCCGGTGCTGCCCCCTGCCCCGAAAGGGAACTGGGTTGCTACACTCTCCTTCAAAAAACAATTGAAGACTCATCTTTGCTCATTCGCACATGAAGAGGAGGAGGATTAGACATTGAGTGATTACTACCAGTCCTCTGGTTTATTTATTTATTATTCAAACTTGTATGCCACCACTCCCCAAGGGCTCAGAGCGGCTCACAACATCCAGTAAAACATATCATAATACAGAAAACAGGTGGGTCTTACAGGCCCTGCGGAACGCCGACAAGTCTCGTAGGGCTCGAACTTTGTTAGGCAAAGTGTTCCAGAGTGACGGCGCCACAATAGAAAAGGCTCTGCACCTCGTAGATGTTAAGCGAATGGCCTTGAAGCTGGGTACTTCCAATAGATTTAGGTCAAGGGGCTTCAGTGATCTCTGGGATTAGTAGGGGGAGAGCCGATACCTTCAGATACACTGGCCCTGGACCATGCAAGGCCTTGAAGGTTAACACCATCACTTTGAAGGCAGGCCCGGATTACCCATAAGGCCACCCTAGGCCTTGGCCTCGGGCAGCACTTTTGGGGGGGCAGCAGATCTGGATCCCCCCCCAATTTTTTTAAATCCCCCCCAAAATTCAAAAAAAATGGATTTTTTTTAAAAGGCGCATGTGCGGCCGCCCCCTCCCTTTGCTCTGCTCCCCTCGGCTCTGCTTTAGGAGCTAGGGAGGATCAGCTCCGCCTCTGACTCCGCCTCTCCTTGCCTCTGGCTCCACCCCCACCTCCTCGTCGGCGCGGAGCCGCTCCTCCCTCCCTCTTTAAGCCAGCCTGAAAAGAGCGATTTCAGCCGCTTCTCAGGCTGGCATGGTGGCTGAGGGAGGGAGGGAGGAGCAGCCGTGGGGAGGCCCCGCATCGGCTCCGGGGGTGGGGCTTTCCTTCCTCCTCCTCGCACTGGTGAGGGGGCGGGGAGGGGCGGAGCCGGGGGCAGGGAGGGGCGGGGCCGGGGCAGGGAGGGACGGAGCCGGGGTGGGACGGAGCTGGGGCGGGGAGGGGCGGAGGCAGACCCTTTGGCCTTGGGCGGCAAAAGGGCCTGATCCGGGCCTGTTTGAAGGTGATCTGGTGCTCGATCAGCAACCAGTGAAGCTGCTGCAAAATAGGTGTTATGTGACACCTCACAGAGGTCCCAGTGAGAAGTTGAGCAGCGGCGTTCTGGACGAGCTTAAGTTTCCGGGTCACGGTTAAGGGTAGGCCAGTGTAAAGGGCGTTACAGTAGTCTAGTCTTGAGATGACTGTGGCTTGGATCACAGTGGCTAGGTCATCTCTGGACAAGTAGGAGGCCAGCCGCCTAGCCTGCCGCAGATGAAAAAAAGTGGTTTTGCTAACAGCGAAGACCTGAGCCTCCATTGTCAGCAGCGAGCCTAAAATGACTCCCAGACTCTTTACTACTCTGGCCATACAACTACTCTGGCCACAAAACAAACCTACACAATTTTGTAAATGATAGTTGGCTTTTGTAATTTAACGTGAATGTTTTATGTTCAGATTTTATATCATTGTATAATTTTGTTTGATTATGATTTAATGTATTGATGTTAAGTTCTAATGTTTTTATATGCGGGGCTTTTCTGGGCTTATAATGTTGGTACTTGTTTGCTTTATCGAGGCATTGAATATTTGCCATTGTATGTTGGAATCTGCCCTGAGTCCCCCTGGGAAGATAAAGTGGAATACAAATAAAGCTTTATTATTAGTATTATATTAATCATGACTAAAGTGTGGGGTCGTTAGACACCTTGAGTCCCCACAGGGAGAAAGTTGGGGTATAAATAAAGTTAATAATAATGACTTAAGGGGGTGCATATACACTGCAGGATTAACATAGTTCAACACCACCTGGGTCAATGCTACAGAATCCTAGAATTTGCCATTTGGTGAAGAACCGGCTCTTTGGCCGAGAAGCCTAAAAACATTGTAAAGCTACAAATTGCAGGACCATGACAGTTAAAGTGATGTCAAATTGCATTAATTGTACAGTGTAATTTCACCCCAAGAAATCCTATTGATGCTAATGGAACTAAAGCATGGCTGACTTTAGATGAAACTGGTTTCTATTGTTCTTCACAATATGAGGGTCCAGCCTTTCCTCGTTACTGCTGTGATGTGAAAGAAAGGTCAAGTTTAATTGAGAACGGAAATGTGCCGGCTCAAACGAGCACCGCTGGATGAAGAAGAAACAGCTTAACTTTCCACATTGGCTTCTTTGAAAACTCTCCATTTTCCTTCTCATTGGTGTGTTTTGCAAGAAGAGGCTGGCTCTTTGGTAAACTAGTGCAGTGTTTCCCAACAAGTGTGCCGTGGCACACTAGTGTGCCGTGAGTGATCATCAGGTGTGCCGTGGGAAATTGGCACTCTCCCCCCTCCTAGCAGCCCCCTCACAGGTTTCCAAAAAACAAATTGAGCCTCTCCGCTTGGAAATGGTTTTTTGGTTGTTTTTTTTAAAAAACTATTTTACTGGATTTTTTGAAAGTTGCCCCCTCCCAAGAAACTGTTTACAACAGCTTCATGGCATCCATAGTTAACTGGAAGCAAGTTTCACTCAGGGTGAAATTTCAAGAAGGTCTGGAGAACAAGCTCTATGAGGAGCAGCTTGAAGAGCTGGGCATGTTTAGCCTGAAGAAGAGAAGGCTGAAAGAAGACATGATAGCCATGTATAAACATGTGAGAGGAAGTCATATATATGTTGTGTTCATCGAAACAGGCCCAGGTTTCACACTGAGTGTATAAATACATTTAAAAACATATTAACTATATGTATTACTGTGTTAGAGTGCAATTTTGTGTCATTTTGGTTGGTGGTGTGCCCCGGGATTTTGTAAATGTAAAAAGTGTGCCGCGGCTCAAAAAAGGTTGGGAAACACTGAACTAGTGTATCTATGACAAGGTCTGTCTGTCTCAGGAAATAGTTTCTTTACTAAGGAACAAGTGCTTGGAAGCTATCACTTCACTTTTTCAGGTATGAAGTTTCCATATTGACTTTACTTGATATGATTTGCTATTGCTAAGCTTTTCCTCTCAACAGTTTGTTTTTAATCAGAGGAAGGGGAATTAAGTCAGGGAAATTGGGTATTGGTTGACTCTTTGGTCTGTGCGGCTCCACAAAACTATGTGCGCCCCATCTTTACCATCTGAAACCCTGTCTTTTCATTTTATTCAGTGTCACTGGTCTACGTAGAAGATGCTTTATGTGTCATTTCAAAATGTGTTTTTGTAAAGGGCTGGATGGGCAAATGCTTTTTGTGTTTGTAACCTTATCCCCGATGACAACTTTGGTTGCACATGAGAAATAATTAGGGGAAAATAAGTTGTTTTTGTCATCCAGCATTGATGTTGCTGAATTTTTAAAAAATCTGCTCACTGTCAGCTATTGGATATTAAGGTAATTGATAGCAATTAGAGTAAATTAGCTTTCAGAATGATACCTCATCACCTTTTGGATTTAATCTTGTAACAAAATGATGCTGAAAGTAAGCCATTACTGTCCATTATTGCACAGCAGGAAGAATGACCAAAATCATGATTTCACACACACAGAAACGCACACACACAAACGATCATAAAATTTGGTATATTTGCTATATTTTGCTTACCCTTTGCTTCAAGTCTATGACTTTGGGTTCAAAAGTCTAAAGTAGTTCCTGTTTCTCAAAGTTCTGGTCATCCACATATTCAAAACTACCACTTGCACAAGAAATACTAATATCCGGGTGTTTTCAAATATTTACTACACCAAGGCAAGCCCTATCCCCCAGCAAACACACACCAGACATGAACTGAAGCTCTGCATCATGAATATGGTGTGTGTGTATGCCTCAGTTTTAACTTTCAGCCTTATATTCCCATGCTGCTGTTGTCTATTTGTTTATATGCACCATAATTCTGAACATGTAAGTTTACTAGTTGCGAAAAAACAATTTTGTTTTTGTTGTAATCTAGAGCAGTGTTTCCCAACCCTTTTTGAGCTGCGGCACACTTTTTACATTTACAAAATCCTGGGGCACACCACCAACCAAAATGACACAAAATGACACTCTAACACAGTAATACATATAATTAATATGTTTTCAAATGTATTTATACACTCAGTGTGAAACCTGGGCCTGTTTCGATGAACACAACATAGATATTCTGGCAGGAATGGCAGAAAGACACACACGAAGGTCTTGCTCAACAGCTGGGAGTTATAGTTCACCCGCAATCAAAGGGCACTCTGATCTCCACCAATGATGGAATGGAATCAAACTTAAACAAAGAACTCCTATAACCAGAAAATACTATAAGACTTTGGTGGGTATTGACCTTGAGTTTTGGGGTTGTAGTTCACCTATATCCATAGAGCACTGTAGACTCAACAATGTTAGATCAGGACCAAACTTGGCATGAATACTCAATGTGCCTAAACGTGAACACAGATGGAGTTTGGGGAAAATAGACCTTGACATTTGGGAGTTACAGTTTCTGGTATTTATAGTTAACACACAATCAAAGAGCATCCTGAACTCTTGCAACAATGGAATTGAACCAAACTTGGCATATTGAACTCTCATTACCAACAGAAAGTACTGAAAGGGTTTGCTTGGGAATTGACCTTGAGTTTGGAAGTTGTAGCTCACCTACACCCAGAGAGCACTGTGGACTCAAACATGTTGTTTGTGTTCTATCCAGAATCACAGTGTTGGAAGGAGGCTCACCACTTTAAGGTCCCTAAAACAGGCATGGGAAAACTTTATGACAGAATCCCCTGACATAAAGTCATAGAGCGAGGTTGGGAAGAAGGGAGCCCGAGTGGAGAAGAAAAGGTGTTCGGCAGGAGGGGGAAGACAGGGTTCCAATTTCCCACGGCACACCTGTTGATCGCTTAAGGCACACTAGTGTGCCACAGCACACTGGTTGGGAAACACTAATCTAGAGTGAGGAGGAGCCCCAGATGCTGTTGGACTACAACTCACAATATTCCTCCCCAGTATCGTGTTGAAGATACGCCGAAGCAGGGTTAGGTCGGTTGAACCTCTCAATTGTAAATATGGGACGCTATTATGCCATATAAATGCCTTGAAAAAGCCAAGCGGCGAAACGGTTTTACAGCGGCCGAAAACACAGCGAATGCTTGCCGTCGGCGTATCTTCAACACGATTTCTCTCGAGGAGACTGCCATCTCTTGTCTCCTGCGTCCTGGAATTTTTCTCTTTATCTCCACCATCATCCCGATCCTTTGAACATCTTTCCTATTTTCCCATCTCTGGATTTACAAATTGATTCAAGCCTAGCGGAACTGACTTTTGGCACCACAGGAACGCACTGACCTACGGGTTTGGAACTTTGGAACCTCCCCAGTGCGGGACATATTGCCTGTATTTATCTGAACTATATCTGGGAATTTTCCCTTTCTCCTGGGTGCTGGGATTTTCGACCCGGGATTGTCATACCCTAGGTGCACGTATGTATTTATAATTTGAATTACACATTGATATATTTTCTACTAAGCCCTTGGCTTTTGTGTCTGCCTTTTCTGCTATTGTGTTATAGCTCTACTCTTATGTTAACCTGTTATCTGATTGGTACAGCTAAATAGGTTGCCAATTTGTGTGAACAACAAAGGGAAATTAGTACAATTAAAATATTTACATATTTTTGTTAGCTATGTTATGGGCCATGCTGAGGGGTGTAGATCCTTCTTCCTTCCTGTGTCACGTATCCTACAAGTTGGAAGAGAAGAGATTCTTCCAAGTGAGAGTCTGACACAACATAATCCTCTTGGGGCTCATCTACATTAGCCACAAAATTGAAGGTCAGTCCAGGGCAGCTACGTATGTTGCACACCTCTGTCCTACAGCGGCAATGGATCCAGATCATCCAGTTTGTCTAAACCTAGTTCAGCCCCCAATGGATGGTCATCCTAATTTAGGATTGTCACTGCATCAGGCAGCCAGGGAGCTCTGGAAACCATGTTGCCATCACTAGGCGCCATTACTGATGTCAGCAGAGGTGTCCATCAACAGGCACAAGTTTTCTAGAGTCAAGGAAAAGTGAATGGCAACACTGGCCCATAGAAACAGTGGAGCTGTTCGAATGAGAATACTTCCAGCTATCCACACCAAGTTTGAACTGCAGCATAACTTGACTTTGAATATCACAGGGTTAACTGCCTTTACCCCATGTTATGGGCTGGAAGGTCTAGATATCATGTGGACATTCAGGAATGACTTTTGCCTCAATGCAGGGTTACTGGCCAGTTTAGACAAGCCCCTTGTCTGAAAAATTAGATGATTCTCGGGAGTTAGTTAGTTGCATTCAAATTTATGAACTTTGTTGATCATAGTAAAGCATGGTCTCACTATGTCAGTAGACTCTATGTTGTTCCAGTGGTATACTGGTAACTTTTTATATCACATTCACTGTGATAGTCTCAATGGCCAGGGAAACTAAAAATGCACCTCTGCTTTCTAATATTCATAATAGACAGGCCTGGATTAACTGTTTGTGGCGCCCTAGGCCACACTTCGGAAGTCCCGCCCACGGAGGCAGGGCCACTTCCGTGCATGCGCGGCAGGGCGCGAGCGCCGTGACCTCTCTACCTGAAGGACCGCCTTACCCCGTATGTGGCCCCGAGATCACTGCGATCAGATGAACAGAATCTGTTACTAATTCCATCAGTCCGCTCCTGCCACCTATCGACAACCAGACAAAGGTCCTTTTCTGTGGCGGCACGGTGCTCTGGAACGCCTCCCGGACAATGTTCGGGCCATCTCGAACTGGCCCGTTCGGGCGTGCAAGACGGCCCTCTTTGGCTCGGCCTTTAATTAGGCACACCGGTCGAAGAACTTTGCTATGTCCTCGTGCCTATATTGGTCGATGTAATCTATTTTAATTGTGGTTTTATGTTGTGTGTATAAATTGTAGGGCCATATATCGCTATGTAACGACATGCCGCCCATGTATTTTACTGTGATCCGCCCCGAGCCTGCTGGGAGGAGCGGAATATAAGAACGAACAATAAATAAATAAATAAATAAATAAATGAGTGCCGCAGCCTCTCTGCCTCCTCCTCCATGTTCCTGAGTGCCGCAGCGGCCGCCCGAGGACTTCGCTTCCTTCCTCCTCCTCGGAGAAGGAAGAGGAAGGAAGGGAAGCCCTCAACCGGCCACTGCGGCACCCAGGAACATGGCAGAGGAGGCAGAGGAGGCAGATGCGCCACGGCGCTCGCAAAAAGGCACTGCAGCCTGTCTTCACGAGCGCTGTGGCCTCTCTGCCTCCTCCACCATGTTCCTGAGTGCTGCAGCGGCCGCCCGAGGGCTTCCTTTCCTTCCTCCTCCTCGGAGAATGAAGAGGGTTCCCTCCGCCTCTTCCTCCTTGCCACTGCCGCCACACCTGACATCACTGCCCCGCAGGTTGGTTGCAGGAGAGGTGCGCCTTTGGCCGGGGCGCCCTCCCCACACCCCTGCGGGGGGCACCGCTCCCTCTCGGATGTGGGGGAAAGAATGAAACGGAGGGAGGGAGGGAAGGAAGGAAGGAAGGAAAGAAGGAGGTGCCTCAGAAGAAGAGAAAGGGGGGTATTTTTTGGTCCGTGATTTGGCGCCCTCCTAGGCCTGCGCTCATAGGCCATGGCCTTATTGCCATATGGGTAATCCAGGCCTGATAATAGAACAAAAGAAATTTCTCTTCCCCCATCTTCTGCAACATTTTGCTGGCTAGTTAGGATGTCTACCAGATTATATTTATTTCTTCAGTGAGTTTCCCTGCACTTTGAGGAAGAGGGTGAATAAAACTTGGTGTATCCTAACTAGGACATAAATGCAGACTGCCTTGCATACGAATGTAGGTTGTGGCAGTGACGAGGGGGCAGAGGTAGGTTTAGAAAGTATTGATTAATGGGAGTTTCTCATAGGATATCATAGGGCTTATTATAGAATTTGTTCTCATTGCCAAGACCTAATCATGAGATTATAAATACTATCTTGGAAATAATAATAATAATGGAAGTCTGATCTGGCTATGGTCGTCCACGCTCTGGTCACATGCCGAATAGATTACTGCAATGCACTCTACGTGGGGCTGCCTTTGAAGACAGGTCGGAAATTGCAGCTAGTCCAAGGGGCAGCAGCCAGATTATTAACTGGAACTACATACAGGGAGCATACCACCCCCCTGTTGTGTCAGCTCCATTGGCTGCCTGTCCACTTCCGAGCTCAATTCAAAGTGCTGGTTTTGACCTTTAAAGCTCTATATGGTTCTGGCCCAGCTTACTTGTCCAAACGCATCTGCCGCTACATTCCACCTCGTAATTTAAGATCAGCCGGGGAGGCCCTGCTCTCGCTCCCGCCAACTTCTCAAATGCGGTTGGTGGGGACGAGAGAGAGGGCCTTCTCGGTGGTGGCTCCCAGTCTGTGGAATGCGCTCCCAAGCGACATATAATCAACCCCATCCCTCCTGGCATTCAGGAAAAAAGTGAAATCGTGGCTCCGGGACCAGGCTTTTGCACATTAGCACAATGCAGCACTTTGGATTGGAATTGGAATTGGTAAGTTGATGGTTATGGCTCAATGCTTATGTGATGGACGGAACTTTGTTTTAACTTAATGTATGTGTATTATGTGATAATGCTAATTGTATTTTAATCCTGAAAGTCGATGGTTTTATATTGTATTTTATATTGTGTTTCGGCATCGAATTGTTGCCTTTTGTTAGGCCGCTCTGAGTCCCCCTTCGGGGGTTGAGAAGAGCGGGGAGAAATGATGTAAATAAATAAATAAATAATATACAGAGGGCTCTTCTGTCTACACTAGGTAGGTGAATGAAACAAGAACGAGGCATTGCTCCTTAAGTTGTTTCTGTGCTGGAACTGGGTTGCTGTTGTTGTGCTTACCCCTATACATTCTTCTCCCTCTGTACTAGCCTCAATTGCTGAGCAATGAATATGGACAGAAGCATTTGCATGTTTTATACATTATCAAGCACACAAATGCCACTGAACACATGTAAAGAAAAGAATCTCATCAAATCCTCTTGCAGATTTAAGATGTCATTTAAATGAACCAAGAATGGAGAAAAGTTGGCAG
>JARBWK010000004.1:639854-769854 GCA_030556195.1 Anolis apletophallus | reverse complement strand
ACCGGTCGAAGGTGGACCCGGCGGAGGGCCACGGAGTCTCCAGCTCCTGGACTGTATCAAGTGTGGAAAGAAGGTCCCGGCGGAGCAACGCAATCTTGTCTGCGAAGTGATTCTGGAAAGCCTCAGCAGAGAGGGTCGAATCGTCATTGTTCGGGGTGGTAGGGACCATCGTCAGCTGCCGAATTATCCTAAACAGTTGAGCTGGGCGTGAATCCGCAGACGCTATCAAGGAGGCATAGTGGACTTTTTTCGCCTCCTTGACAGCATGCTCATAAGCATCCATGAAAAGCTTAGACAATGGAGCCAGAATAGTTTTCATGTGCCTCCTGCAACCTCTGTCATTTGACATCTGTATGCCTATTGCGTCATAGGGCTATAGCTTCTGAACTACCTTCAAATGTTGAGTCACATTTAATGCAGTTTGCTAAATAATGTAATAAACCAATAGGGTAGCCAATTACACATCACCAATAATATTACACAGATTCTATTTTCTTACATATTCATATATATGTGTGGATTCAGATTTGGAAATGATCACTGTAATACACTGATCGAAGTGTATAAAATCATGCATGGGATAGAAAAGGTGAATAAAGAAAAATTATTTTCTTTGTCACAAAACACTAGGACTAGAGGGCACTCCCTGAAGCTCCAAGGTAGGAAAGTTAGGACTAATAAAGGGAAATATTTCTTCACCCAGAGGGTCATTGGGTTATGGAACTCACTTCCAGAAGAGGTTGTGACAGCTGTCAGCCTGAACAACTTCAAGGCAGGATTAGACAGATTCATGGATACCAAGTGTATCGGTAGTTACTGAAAAGGACATTCAAGTGCCACCTCGGAGTTGGTTGAGGTAGGCAGGATTTCCCTGGGTACTGGTTGTGGGGGGTCGGGAGCAGGTCAGGGTTTTGCCCTCCCTTCTGCTTGAGATCCCCGTGTACAACTGGTGGGCCACTGTGTGATACAGAATGCTGGACTAGATGGGCTGAGGTCCGATTCAGCATGGCTCTTCTTATGTTCTTATGTTCTTAATGTAATCCATTTCAGCATATAATATATCTACGGAGGGCGTTCCAAAGCCGAGGAACCACCACTGAGAAGGCCCTGTCTCGTCACCACCAATCACCCCTGCGAAGAGGGCGGGACTGAGAGCAGAGCCTCTCCGGATGATCTTAAACATCTCGATGGTTCACAGACAATTTAAAACCATATACAGTTTTGTGTGGGAAGTTTGGCCCTATCCTTTCATTGGTGGGGTTCAGAATACTCTTTGATTGTAGGTGAACTATAAATACCAGTAACAAAAACTCCCAGATCATGTCAAGTCTCTTTCCCCCCAAACTCCAGTGTTCGCATTTGCGCATACTGAGTGCTCTGTGCCAAACTTGGTGAGAGCCATCATTGTTGGAGTCCACAGTGCTCTCTGGATGTAGGTGAACTACAACTCCCAGACTCAAGGTCATTGCACACCAAACCCTTCCAGTGTTTTATCTTGGTCATGGGGGTTCTGTGTGCCAAGTTTGGTTCAATTCCATCATTAGAAAAGTAACAGGCTGGGGGGGAAGAAGAAAACCAGAGATAACCTCTGGATGGGCTCATTTTGCCTATTTCTGCATTAAACTAAGTTGGATTAAAGTTCAGGATTTGCAAGCAGCTAGGAAGATACAACATTTCATTCCTAACTTAATGTTTCTGCAATCGCAATAATGTTGCTAGTTATACAACATACAAAATACAGTTAACCACAATGACAAACGACTAGTCTATGAAACATTAACACATAAAGATAGAAGATAAATCAGCCTTTGGGGAAAGACATTAATATTGTTAACCCTGCAGCTGTTCACTAACTCAAGCTCCTTACAACTGATATTAATGTACTTTTACAGGCGAACATCCATCAGGCTGTGGGAGTAACCAGAGAAACCATTCAGTTTTAGATGGGGGCGGGAGAGGAATTAATTCGCTTCTCTTTAAAAAGGGATCATGTCATTTATTCTCTTTCTCTTACGTTTCAGGACATTCACTTCCTTTTGTTTTTATTAATGGTGCTTTTCTGCACACTTTTATATTTGAGCTATTTCTCTTCCACTTTTCTTCTCAGGGAGCTCAAGGTGACACAGATTTCCATTCTGCTACAGCAGTGATTTTCAACCTTTTTTGAGCCGCGGCACATTTTTTTACATTTACGAAATCCTGGGGCACACCACCAACCAAAATGACAGAAAATTACACTCTAACTGTCATTTTACTAACTGTCACCCTCCCCCCTTGTGACGCCGCTGCTTTCGCCAAACCCCCCTCCCCCGGGAGGCCCGCACGCAGGAGGCCCGTCAACATCCCGTGGGGGAGGGCTGCGCTGAGTGGCCGAAGCGCATGCGGGCTCGGCTGAGCAGGACAAATAGGAATTGAGCACACGGGGTAGCTCCGAGCCTCGGAACAAACTGCAACGGAGGCTCGCAGCCGTCGCCACCCCCAGCTCTCCTTCCCAAAAGGGTTCAGCCCCCCCCCCAGAGTGCCCCCCCCACGTCCCTTCGTCTTCCCTGCTGTCGCCTTGTGACCAGATCGGGAAGGAGCCAAGCTGGGCTGTGGAGCTGCGCATCCCGGCCTTTGCTCTGTTCTGCAGCGAACCCGGAGCCCAGCCAGGAGAGGCCAGGAGATGAGGGGTTGCTCCCTTTCCCCGGCGCGTAGGGGCTAGAGGGCAGAAAGCCTCACCTCGAGCCTCCGGGAGCGGGGTTGGATCGGGGCAGCTCCCGCGGACTGTTAATGTAGCAACCCAGTTCTCATTCGTGCCGGGGGGGGGGGCAGGGGGCCGCCCCGGGGGTCCCACTTGCATTGGGGCCAATTGAGGCTCATGCAGATGCAGATGAAGGGGATGATGAGGCAGCTGGGCCTTCATCTCCCACGGAGAGTTTGGAATGGGATCATGGCTGGCCCGATGGGTATGAAAGTTGGGAAAGTCAGGCTGACACTGATGGTACTGATTCAGATAATCAGTATGAGAGACCAGGTGGTTTCAGTTCGCAAGAAAGGGTCAGGGAGATAGCGGGGGATGAGCCCATGGAAGCTGAATGGGAGTCAGGCTCTCACGAAGATAGCGACCCAGGTGCTGGGAGGCAAGGACGGAGCTTTGATAGGAGACGGAGCATTGAGTCCAGTAGAAGGGAATGGCACCGAAGCCTAGAGCGCCGAAGGAGTGTTGACTCCCGTAGCACAGATTGGCGCAGAAGCCTAGAGCGCCCCTAGGTCTCACCAAGGGAAATAAGTATAGGATCCGTGGGAACGGATCCTCAGTTGCTCGGCCACTTCTGATCTGAAGGGAGTGAAGTGAGTGAAGATCCACGGAGCCAGGACTGGGCTCGTGTGACCAAGAAGCTTTCTTGGGCCTTGATTCCATGAACTTTGCTTTGTTCGAATTGCCACGGACCAAGTTTGTTTTGATCCGCTTTGCTTTTGCGGAGACCTTTGCCAAGTGTTTTGCCTTTGGTTTGGTTTGGCTTCGGAACTCTTTGCTATTCTTATTGAACTATTTGATGCTCTTATGGACAATTTACCTTTTCACCTGTTTTCTATTATTCAATAAATAGTTAGCTGATTATCGTCTCTGTGTGTGTGATTAAGGGGCTGGGCCGAGACCCTGCATTGTGACAGTTAATCCCACAAATAAGCATAACATTTTTATTTATATAGACTATCCGTCCTCTTCCACGTGTTGCAGTGGCCCAGGCTGTGTATATGTGTTTTGTGTGTATATATGTGTGTTTGCGTATATATGTGTGGTTTTGCGCATGTGTTGTAATGGGTTTTTTTGGCTTTTTATGTCCCTTTCTCTGTGTGACGGTCACTCATTGGCCAGATAGGTGTCTTGTGTCCAAATTTGGGGTCAATTCGTCCAGTGGTTTTTGAGTTATGATAATCCAACAAACTAACATTACATTTTTATATATACTAGCCATCCCCTGCCATACGTTGCTGTGACCCAGTCTGTGTATATGTGTTTTGTGTGTGTGTATATGTGTGTGTGTATATATATATATAAGTTATATGTGTAGATATGTGTGCTTGTGTATACTGTATATGTGGTTTTGCACATGCATTGTAATTTTTTTTGGCTTTTAGGCTTTTTAAGTCTCATCTGCTGTGTTTTTCAGTGTTTTTATGAGTGATGGTCACTCGATGGCCTGAGAAGTGCATTGTGTCCAAATTTGGTGTCAATTCATCCGGTGGTTTTTGAGTTATGTGAATCCCACAAACTAACATTACATTTTAATCTATATATATATAAAAGAGAAGTGTTGTGGTGAGGGGCTTATAGACAGCAAAACCACACAATGCAGACACACCAAATTAGACCGCATAAACCCCCACAGAACAAGGTATGTTTACCACTCCAAAATACCCCTCAAAATTACTAGGCAACACTCTAAAAAGCCTAAAAATGTGGGAGACTACAACTCCCATAAACCCCTGTGACATCGCTTTACCGCGCATGCGCTCACACAAAGCCCCTTCTCCCCCCTCCCCCTCCCAAAACAGACAACATATCTATTTTAAAAACCGGCAGTTGGCCAACAAGGGGTGGCTCGGCCCGAGGCTGGGAGTGGGCCCCTAGGCCAGGAAGCAGCTGCTGAGGACGGAGAGGGGCCGGAGACAGCCAGGCAACTGCCCTCGGCACATGTATGCCGGCTAAACGGGAGCAGCGTGCCCTTGCCTCCTCCTCCTGCTGCCTCTTTTCCTTCCGTAGAGTAGTATCTTTGGGAGGCGGTGGTCCTCCATCCTAGAGACGTGCCCTGCCCTGCGCAGCTGTGTTCTCAATAGCATGGCCTCAATGCTGGTGATCCCTGCTTGCTCAAGGACAGCAACATTCGTCACATAGTCAGTCCAGTGTACATTTAGGATTGAGCGAAGACAGCGCTGATGGAAGCGTTTGAAGAGTCGTAGGTGTTGGTGATAGGTGTCCCATGTTTCAGACCCATATAGGAGAATATACAGTACAATAGCTCTGTACACACTGATTTTGGTGCTTTGCCTCAGGTGCTTGTTGCTCCAGACTCTTTTGTGAAGCCTTCCGAATGCACTATATGCCTTTGCTAATCTGTGATCTATCTCTTTGTCAATCTTGGCATCTGAAGAGATGATGCTTCCCAGATAGGTGAACTGCTGAATGGACTTAAGCACAGATGTGCCTATGCTGACGTGGGGATGATGGTGTTCTTCCTGTGGTGCGGGCTGGTAGAGAACTTACGTTTTCTTCAGGCTGACTTCCAGCCCAAACAGCTCTGCAGCTGCTGCAAAGCAGGATGTGAGGCTCTGCAGGGCTGCTTCTGAATGGGCGACAAGGGCAGCATCATCAGCAAAAAGCAGCTCACGAACTACATAGTTTAGAGTCTTAGTGCGAGCCCTCAGACGGCTTAAGTTGAACAAGCTACCATCAGTACGATAGCATATATATATATATGCCGTCTTCTTCTTCGAGGTCTGCCGTAGCCCTTTGGAGCATAATGCTGAAGAAGATTGTAAATAGGGTTGGTGCAAGAACACAACCTTGTTTCACTCCATTAGTTATTAGAAAGGGCTCCGAGGGAGCATCGCCGTATCTGACTTGACTGTGCTGGCCCTCATGTAACAAGATAATCGTTTTGAGGAACTTGGGGGGACATCCTAGACGTTCCAGGATCTGCCACAGACCTTTTCTGCTCACAGTGTCGAAGGCTTTGGTGAGGTCGACAAATGTTACATAGAGTCCTTTGTTCTGCTCTCGACATTTCTCTTGCAGTTGTCTAAGGGCAAAAACCATCTCTGTGGTGCTCCTATTAGCTCTGAAGCCGCATTGGCTTTCAGGGAGAAGTTCTCCTGCAATAGCAGGAACTAATCTGTTCAGGAGTATCCTTGCAAGGATTTTTCCAGCAATGGAGAGCAGTGTTATACCTCAATAGTTTGAGCAATCGGATTTTGTTCCTTTTTTCTTATACTGGGTGATGATAACTGCATCTCGGAGATCTGATGGCAGTTCACCTTTTCCCCAGCAACTCACAAGGAGCTCATGGAATTTAGCATGCATGGAGTACATGACCTCCCTGTTTCCATCGGTCCCGGCTGCATTGCCATTTTTCATCTGCTGTATGGCCTCAAGGGTCTCTTCCAGAGTGGGAGCTGTGTCCAGATCAGCTAATGGAGAGGAGTTTCAATATAAGAAGATAGATATTGTACTATACCACTATACTGTGATATTATTATATTAATAATATTTATTATATTATTTATTATATTATTTATTATTATATTATATTTATTATATTATTCATTATATTATTATATTATTTATATTATTTATTATTATATTATTTATTATTAGTATTCATTATATTTTTATATTTTTATATTATTATTATATTATTATTTATTATATTATTTATTAAATTATTTATTATTATATTATGTATTTTATTATTAATTATTATATTATTCATTATATTATTCATTTATTTTCATATTATTTATTATTATATTATTTATTATTATATTATTAATTATATTTTTATATTATTTATTATTATATTATTTATTTATTATATTATTTAATATTATATTATTCATTATATTATTTATTATATTATTCATTATTATATTATTCATTATATTATTTTTTTTATTTTATTCATTATATTATATTATTTATTCTATTATTTATTATTATAGTATTTATTATATTATTCATTCTATTATTATTCATTATATTATTATTTTATTATATAATTTATTATATAATTTATTATATAATTTTTATTCTATTATTTATTATTCCATTATTCATTATATTATTATATTATGTATTATATTATTATTTATTATTATATTATTTATTCTATTATTTATTATTATATTATTCATTATATTATTTATTATTATATTATTCATTATATTATTATATTATGTATTATATTATTATTCTATTAATTAAATGGAAATATCTTAACCTATCCCTTCTGGGAAGAATCTCTTTAATTAAGATGAACCTCTTGCCGAAAATGATTTTTCTTTTTCAAAACATTCCCATTCTATATAATAAAAAATATTTCCTAACTTGGAATAAGGAAATAAGAAAATTTATTTGGAAAGGGAAACCATCTAGAATAAATTGGATAAACATGATCGATAAAAAACAGAGGGGTGGATTCAATGTCCCGGATTTAAAAACCTACTACGAAGCATGCGCACTAGAATGGGTGATGGAGTGGGCAAAATTAGAGAACACATCAATACTCAACCTAGAAGGACACGATCTCAGGGTAGGGTGGCACTGCTACATGTGGTACGATAGAGCCAGTATAGAAAAAAAAACTTTAATAATCATTATTTAAGAAGAGCTCTGCTGAAGGTGTGGAACACATATAAAAGAAGATTATGTGAGAAAACTCCCCTTTGGATCTCCCCCCAAGAAGCCTTCTATAGGAGACAGCAAGATAAAAAAACATGGCTACCCTATAAGATGTTGTTAAAGCAATCGGTGTTTGTGTGGGGCAGCCTTGCACGGCTGTCTTTGTCTTGTTTGTTATCTTCACCTTATAACTCAATAAAAATTATTTTAAAAAAATATTATTATTCTATTATTTATTATATTATTTATTATTCTATTATTCATTATATTATTTATTATTCTATTATTCATTATATTATAATATTTATTATTCTATTATTTATTATTCTATTATTTATTCTATTATTTATTATTATATTCATTATTTTATTATTTTATTTATTTATTATTTATTATTATTTTATTTATTATATTATTTATTATTATTTTATTTATTATATTATTATTTTATTTATTATATTATTTATTATTATATTATTCATTATATTATTATATTATGTATTATATTATTATTATTTATTATTCCATTATTTTATTATATTATTTATTATATTATTTATTATTATATTATTCATTATATTATTATATTATGTATTATATTATGTATTACATTATTATTTATTATTATATTATTTATTATATTATTTATTATTATATATTAATAATAATATACATTTCTATTTCTATTCTATTTTTCAATATTATTTGCTGCCTTGAGTCTGTTTTAAGAGGCGACAACAACAACAAGGGAAAAAAGGGGGAAGGAGAAGGCAGTGCTTCCTAAACGAGCCCTCCAGTTCTTTTCGGACTTCCACTCCCAGGAGCCTCAGCTACTATGGCCGACGGGCAGGAATTGTGGGAAATGAAGTCCAAAGAGGACACGCTTTGGAGATGACTGGAAAAGAGTGCCCTTTTGGCCCCGCCCACTTTTCCTTCGCCGTTCCCTAGCAACCCGCTGGGCATGACGGGAAACGTAGTGCGCCTTCCATCACCTGCGCATGCGCAGCGCGGGGAGAAGCCGCCATTTTGGACGGAGCGCGGTGGTTTGGCCGGCCTCCCCCCCCCCCCTCAGCTTCAGATGGAGAATGCGCCGGTTCTCGCGTGAGCGTGAGGGAGGACGAGCCGCCGGGCCCTTCCTGAGGAGGAGGAGGTCGGTTTCATTCTCTCTGTAGGGCGGGAAGAGGAAGGGGAAGGTTTGTTTACTAGGAGCGGATCCCTCGGGGGGCTCGAGGCCTAGTTCTGAGGCCTGTGGTGGCAGGAGAAGCAAGGCCTGAGAGGCTTGAGAGGAAGCCACCGTCCCCGTCGAGGGTGAAACTCGAGGAGTAGGCCTCAAAAAGCAAGTCGGAACAGGTAGAGTTTAAAGCAGGCCTGGGCAAACTTGGGCCTTTCAGGTGTTTTGGACTTCAACTCCCACAATTCCTCACAGCCTCAGGCCCCTTCCAAAGGAAGGGGCCTGAGGCTGTGAGGAATTGTGGGAGTTGAAGTCCAAAACACCTGAAAGGCCCAAGTTTGCTTAGGCCTGCGTTAAACTCTACCTGTTCTATATCTGTGTGTGTGTAAATAGGTATTTGTTTGTGAGATGATTTCATTGTTGGAGTCGAATCTCTTTCCGCTGAGCCATTTCTTCAGGTTTGGAAACTAGAAATAGTCACTCGGGGGCTAAATCCGGAGAATAGGGCGGATGAGGGAGCAATTCGTATCCCGATTCATGGATTGTTGCCATGGCAACTGCACATGTGTGTGTACCTTTGCATTGTCCTGGTGCAAAAGAACTTTTTTCTTGGCCAAATGCGGTCGTTTTCTCTCTCTCAAATCCTCATTAAATCGACCCAATAAGTCGGCATAACATTAGCCATTGATTGTTTTACCTTTTTGAAGGTAGTCAATTTGGATTATACCGCGTGCATCCCCAAAAAAACCGGTCGCCGTGACTTCATTGGCTGACAAACCCACCTTGGCCTTCTTTGGCGCCGATTCACCCCGAGAAACCCACTGTTTTGACTGCTGTTTGGTCTCTGGTGTGTTGTGGTGGATCCACGTTTCGTCCACGGTTACTAAACGGCGCAAAAACACGTCCCTATTGCGGTTGAACAACGCAAAACACTCCTGTGAAATTGTCACGCGATTGCGTTTGTGGTCGATGGTGAGCAAACACGGCACCCATCTCGCGGAAAGCTTTCTCATACCCAAGTGATCATTTGAAATTGAAACCACTGAGCCACAATCTCTCGCACTTTCAATCTGCGATTGGCCAACACCATATTGTGAATTTTTTCAATTGTTTCGGGTGTAGAGACCTCAACTGCTCTACACCCGAACATAAGAAGAGCCATGCTGAATCGGACCTCAGCCCATCTAGTCCAGCATTCTGTATCACACAGTGGCCCACCAGTTGTACACGGGGATCTCGAGCAGAAGGGAGGGCAAAACCCTGACCTGCTCCCGACCCCCCACAACCAGTACCCAGGGAAATCCTGCCTACCTCAACCAACTCCGAGGTGGCACTTGAATGTCCTTTTCAGTAACTACCGATACACTTGGTATCCATGAATCTGGCTCTACACGGCTTACCCCTTATGTGCCCAGGAGATCACTGCGCTCAGAGGGGCTCAATGTATTGGATGTGCCGGGCATTAAGATCTATAGACTTGCTAGCACGCGGCAGAGGGCGTTTGCCGTAGCTGCACCAACCCTGTGGAACACCCTCCCCGAAGAGCTGCGAGCCATCCGGGACTTAATGCCGTTCCACAGAGCCGTAAAGACCTGGCTATTCAGACAGGCATTTGGCCCATAACCAATGCCGTGTTTTCAGCATCCTGTTGTGTCGCTGTCAGCATATTCCTACTGCCATCGCAGTTCTGCTGGAATTTTATTTTAACTGGGGGTTTTAATCTGGTTTTATTGCATTTTATGTGTTTATCTGTTTTTAACTCTGTGAACCGCTCTGGGCTCCAGAGAGAGCGGTATATTAAGTCGAACGAATAAATAAATAAACAAACAAACTGGGCGTCCAGAACGTTCGGCATCTTCCGTGCTTTTACGGCCACAACAAAATTCAGTAAACCATTTTTTTACCATTGAAATTGATGGTGCAGAGTCCCCATAGTATTGATCAAGCTTAGCCTTGGTTTGAGTGATGGGTTTTTTCCCGCAAAAAAACCCATAAAAAAAAAAGCTTAATGAGCACACGAAATTCACTTTTCCCCATTTTCTACTCAAATCACGCAATACTCCTCAAACACAAACTAAATGACGCAGCTTGTTCAAATTTTGACAGGAGTCAACTAACAGGTGCCTGTTGATAGGAGCAGTGTTGCCCTTTCAGTTAAGAGGCGGGAAATTTAAAAAGTCACGGACTTAATGACCCACCCTTGTATATATAGAGAGAAGAGGGAGAAGCAGTTCCGAAGTTATGACAAAGATAGGTTCTATAGCGTTGTTCTTAACTTGAATTTGTTTGCAAGTCGGAGCAAGTACTGTACATTTTAAAGTGTATACCTGTTTTATATGTGTGTGTGTGTTTATAATGTGTGTGTGTATTACCTTTGGATAGTATAGGAAGTTTTAACACCCCAGTCCATACTCACGGAAATAAAGCCCGACTGCTCAGAGGAAGGAAGGATATTTCTTTATTATTTATTTATTTATTAACTTTATTTATTTATACCCAGCCACCATCTCCCCAAGGGGACTCGGGGCGGCTTACACGAGGCCAAGCCCAGCAACACATAATAACAACATAACAGAAAATAAAACAATACAATCAATATACTTACACACCAGCAATAAAAGACAGTTTAAAACCATTCTGGGCGAGTCAAATGTGACATATTAAAAATTTTAAAATAAATAATACTGGGTGCGAACAGAGGTAGAATGTATGTAACAGGGAGGTTTTACAGAATAATGTGGAGCAGACAAACCAACAGGTAATTAGAGTGCTTATGAGGACATTTTGCAAGGAATTGATCGCAGCAGGATGTTCTTGCTTTATTCAGGGAAGGCACATTGGAACAGCCACATTTTCAGGCTCCTCCTAAAAACTGACAATGTGGGGGCTTGTCTAATATCCATGGGGAGCGAGTTCCAGAGTCGGGGGGCCACCACAAAGAAGGCCGTCTCCCTCGTCCTTACCAAACGCGCCTGCGAAGGCGGTGGGAGCGAGAGTAGGGCCTTTCCGGATGGTCTGAGATCGCTTGGGCTCATAGACAGAAATGCGGTCACGCAGGTAGGCGGGTTAAAGGCAAAGATGAATTACTTTGGCCACATAATGAGAAGACAGGAAAGCTTGGAGAAGACAATGATGCTGGGAAAATGGAAGGAAAAAGGAAGAGGGGCTGACCAAGGGCAAGATGGATGGATGGATGGTATCCTTGAAGTGACTGGCTTGACTTTGAGAGAGCTGGGGGTGGAGATAGCTGGTAGGGAGCTCTGGCGTGGGCTGGTCCATGAGGTCACTAAGCGACTGAATAAATAACAACAAATAAAACAGGTGTTTTTTTGCTGTCTGTGCCCCAGTTCTGAAGGTTTCACCTCCCTTTCGGTCCCTGTGATTACTGGATTTTGAAAAAAATTGGCTTATTGTGGAAACAAGGATTCTTAAGAAAGCCTCAGTGGAGACTCATTTTTCCCCATGGTAATTCTTCCAGGCATGAATTTCCCTTCTGAGGTGAAGACCTCTCTCACTTCATGTTTTATAGTTTGTCTAACTAGAGCAGAGATTTTTAATCAATTGGACTTTAAAGTTGTCCTTTTTATCAAGTTCCAATTAACTCTGGGCGCATCTATACCAGGCATAGGTAAACGTTGGCCTTCCAGGTGTTTTGGACTTCAACTCTCACAATTCTCACAAAGCTGGTAGGCTGTTAGGAAGTGTGGGAGTTGGAAGTCCAAAACACCTGGGAGGGCTGAAGTTTTCCCAGGCCTGATTTCTACTGTAGAATTAATGCAGTTTGATGCCACGTTTAACTACCATAGCTCAGTGTTATGGAATCATGGGAAATGTAGTTTTATAAAGGACTTTAGGACAGTGGTTCTCAACCTGTGGGTCCCCAGATATTTTGGCCTTCAAACTGGCTAGGATTTCTGGGAGTTGTGGGCCAAAACACCTGGAGACCCACAGGGTGAGAACCACTGTTTTTTAGGCCATGAATGCATAGCTCTGGGCCATGGAGGATAAAGTGGTGTCAAATTGCATTCCTTCCACAGTGTAGATTGCTTTAGTAGAGACCTTCCAGCAATATAATTGACTAATTTTACAATGTAATTCAAAACATTTTTTCCAGAAGGAAGTCCCATAGAACTTAGTGTCCTTTATGCTCATAGGTTTGCAGCATCAAACATTAAGTGAGTGAAAAGTAGGCAAAAAATGAAGAAAAGCAACTTGTATAAATGTTGTAAACATGCTGTTTTGTTATTTTTTAAGATGTTTCATGGTGCCCGTAGGCCGAGATACTTTGACAATCAAGATGTATCAGCAACCGAATCATCTTCTAAAAGGGTGAAACCATCTGAGGAGCCATATGGTAAATCCTACGAAGGTCTGCAAATACTTCATGAGGAAATACATGTTAAAAAAACACATAGTGGGTTTATTCCATTGTCCCTGTCTGATTATGAGGCACAAGAAGAAAAAGAAACTACAGGCATCCTATTTAACAAGACATTTTCTGGTAACAAAACAATGTCTTCAGAGTATTTGGAGTCAACAAAGAAGACTGAGGTTACTGGAAATAAATATGGTCTTTCTAACAATACTAGTGCAGTTCATAACGGAGAAAGCATTGGTTTCAGTAGAAAACATGAGAACGAAAGAGATACTGAACTGTATAGCACAAGCACAGCATTTATTGGACCCATTTATAAAAGTGAAGATGGTCGCCAACATGATAAAAAGCAAAAGCATACTGATAGCAACTGCCAAAAAGTATCAGGAGCTTTGAGCAATGGACATTATAATAAAGAGATGACACCAAAACATGTTCCCTCCTGTGGTGCACCAAAAATAGAAGATGCGTTGTCTCAATTCTATAGTGAAATTGATCAGCTTGAAAGCAATGACAATTGTGTAGACAGTCATGTACCGGCAACAGTAACAAACTTAAATGAGCAACCAGCAGAATGCAATAAATCTATCCAGGTTGTTTGTGCCAGCTCTCGAGAATGGTCCTGTCGGACATCACCGAATTGGGGTGATGGTCAGTGTTTTTATAAAGAGACAAGTGGTCATGCAACAGGCAGTGAACCATATCCTTACCATAACTACACTGGTAGCAGAAGTAGCAGTGGACAGTGTTGTAATAATAAAAGAGATTTATGTGAAACAGAACCATTATGTAATAAGCAAGAAAATTCTAGATTCTGGAATGATTCTGTGCCTCATTTTAAGCCTAGTTGGCAACCAACATCTCCATTTTTGATACCTTGTGGTCCTTCCCCGCCTCAGTTTGCCACTCAGTTCAATTGGCAGGAAACGAGTTCTTCACCATTTCATTCGCCTATTTTCCAGTCCTCAAATGTGGGACCATTTAAAACCACCCATGTTGCCATGAGCAGTTCAACACCTGATCAAAGTAATGAGTTTGTGAATCGTTTTGGTACTCATAATATGCAGACTGCCAGAAATGGATACAATATGTCTGATGGACAGGTGGCTAATGGTTTCTGTGAAACCCAAGGAAGTTGGAAAGACTTTAAAATGTGCCAGAATGAAGGATCCAGCATTGTTTCTCAGCAGATTCCCGAGACTAAATTCTGTGAATCACAGAAGTTACTCTTCATTTTAAGAGGTCTTCCAGGCTCAGGGAAGACAACGTTGTCCCAGTAAGTAAAATAAAAATTTAAGAATAAAATGTGTGTGTATTACGTTGTTAGCTCCGTCTTCATAGTTAATCATATAATAAGATTTTCTGAAAATACAAGGCATGTGAAAGGTTTTTCACTGGTTTGTCTGCAATGGTTCCTAAATGTTACATTAATATTGATTAATGTTTAATATATGATTACAGTGGATAATGTGTCACAGTTACTATCCTTGACTGTTTGCTATAGACCACTGATACACTATCCTCCGTGTCAGAACTTTTAAGTGCATAACGGCTGGCCGGTCCATGTGGTCTCTTCCAACTCTATGATTCTATTACTGTGGCTTCCCACAAAATAGTACTTCAGTGTGTCTGTTTATGATATGATCATTAATTTGTGTGTCGGAGATTAATTATTCTTGTATCTTCTGACTGCTGGCAGTGTTCTCTTTAAAAAGAAGGAATGGTCCTATCTATATCCCTATTCAAGTAAACATTGTTCTTGGCAGAGTATTTCTCACCTTTTCTAATTTTTGTTAAAAGACGGTTGAGAAATAGGGTAGATAGTTGAGGAATAGATTAGAATGCTGTTTCTTGTTAGACTGTTAATGGTGGAACTGACCTGGAGCATCGCATTGGATTTTTGAAATATTTGACAGGGAAGCAAGAATCTTGGGTTTATTTTGCTGATTCTTATTCAAGTTTCACATTGTATTTTTGTATTTCTAAATGTCTTTAATCTTCTGAAATATTAAAATTGCAATAAGATACACATATTACAAATTAAGCTATGCTTTTATTAAAGAGCTTATCAGAATGAAGGTGTCCAAGATCGGGGACAACGGATAGAGAGGGGAGGGATGGTCTCGGAAAGGGTCCCCCTTAATTGTGGGGTCCCCCAAGGGGCTATCCTCTCCCCTCTATTATTTAACATCTATATGCATCCACTTGCCCAACTGGTACATAGTTTTGGTCTGGAGTGTCATCAGTACGCTGATGACACCCATCTGGTGCTGAGGATGGAAGGCCGGCCGGACTCTGTACCTGATTATTTCCATCAGTGCCTGGAAGCCGTGACTGGGTGGCTACGGGCCAGCAGGTTGAAGGTGAACCCGTCGAAGACGGAGGTCCTGTAGCTGGGTCATCTCGAGGGAGGGGGGGGGAGCTCTGGCTGCCAATAATGGATGGTGAGGTGGTTAGCCCGTCGCCTCTGGTTAAAAGCCTGGGGGTCCAACGGACCCTCTGCTGACGATGGAAGCTCAGGTCTCCACCGTGAACAGAGCAGCGTTTTTCCATCTGTGCCAGGCAAGACGGCTGGCGCCCTTCCTTACCGGTAACGACCTGGCCACGGTAATCCAGGCCACGGTCATCTCGAGATTGGACTACTGTAACGCCCTTTACATTGGCCTTCCTTTGTCGCTAATCCGGAAACTGAAGATGGTGCAAAACGCTGCGGCTCAACTGCTGGCTGGAGTGACACTATCGTGCCACATCACACCAGTCCTACAGCGCTTGGGACCAGGCGTTTGCTCACCAGCACTAGGCAGCATTTTAGGACTGGATTTTAAATAGAAAGTAGATGAAGAGGACCAATGCTTTTATGGACTGAACATGGTTTTAATCTGGAATGAATGTGTATGATGCTAAGGCAACTGTTTTAATGTATTTTAATGTATCTTAATTGTTGAAGGGGGTTTGGGGGGTTTTATATTGTTATTGTGTAGGCATCGAATTGTGCCGTACTGAAAGCTGCACTGAGTCCCCCCTCGGGGGTTGAGAAAAGCGGGGTAAACTCCTGAAATAAAATAAATAAATTGAACTGGCTCCCTATCGAGCACCGGATTGCCTTCAAAGCACTGGTGCTAACCTTTAAAGCCTTGCATGGTCTGGGGCCAGTGTACCTGAAGGACCGCCTTTCCCTGCATGTTCCCCAGAGACAACTACAGCCCATACATAGTTTTGGTCTGGAGTGTCATCAGTACGCTGATGACACCCAGCTGGTTCCATCACTTAAGATCTGCTGCTTGTCATCGACGCAGCAGCACACTTTTTCTGTAGCAGCGCCTACCCTTTGGAACACACTCCTGGAGGAGGCACGAGCAATAACTGATCTACAGGCTTTCCGGAGGGCCTGTAAGACGAACCTGTTCTGTCAGGCATTCAATCTCTAAGCTGTAACACCTACTCTGGTCTTAATCTGTTTTTATTATGTTTTCAAGTATGTTGTGTTTTGTTGTGAACCACCCTGAGCCTTTTCGGGAAGGGTGGTGTATAAGCCTAAATAAATAAATAAATAAAATTTTATATAGTTATTTATTTATTTATTCAACTTGTATACCACCACTCCCAAAGGCTCGGGGCGGTTCACAGAGGTACAGCATACACAATTTAAAACAACAAATTAAATAGTTAAAAACCTATTATTCATATTGGCATGCTTCTGATATCATTGAAAAATGCCAGTAAAGTGATTCTGATTAATACTAATTGACTGGTTCTGTAGCTGTCTTAAAGCAAGTATGAATTACATCTCAGTTGGTTTTGGAAAGGCAGGAGGTCATGAATCAATCTCTTTAGTGTTGCTTCTTTGAACTCATAAACAGGAAGATAAACAGGGGTGGGAGTGGTTGGATTCCTGCATGGCAGAAAGGGTTGGGATGGATAGACTTTGTGGTCTCTTCCAACTATGATTCTAGGACAATACAAAGAAAATTGGTGTAGTGTGTGGCCATTATTAATATTACCATATTTACTCAAGCCTAATGCACACCTTTTTTGGCTGAATTACATTACCAAAATTAGATTCCGTGGTGAGTTAGAATTCTGGATATAAGCCCGCCTGGATGTAAATGTAATTAACGATGCAGAAGATGATAGAAGAGTGAAAGTAAAAATAAATGTGCTTTGAAATTAATTTATGAACATTGTTCATGTCTTGAAAAAAATCTACTCCGCCAAAAATCCATAGAAATGAAAACCAGAGATTTTGCTCACTTCTTTTAGCTGTCTAAATTTTTTTGTGGGGGAGCTTTTTGGTTTTTTTGCATCTGGAAAATTTGTAAGGCTTAGGAAGATGAGGAGAATGTTGGTGAGATTAGAGGTTTGAGACAAAAAGTTGTTCAGAATTTTTTTAAAAATGAGGAACCTTGAGGCTTTGCTGTGCTTGTGTGTTCTGCCAGGGAAGCAGAAAAGTGAAAATTGAACCCCACTTCGTCCATAATTGTTCACCCCTGCCTTAGAATAAAATCAAAAGAGATGCCTTGAAGATAATTAAGATTCCAACGCAAAATTGTATGCTTCCTCAAAAGAATATTTACCAGTCTTACAATAATCTTGCTTCTTTCTTTCAACAGAATTCTTCTTGGTAAGAGCCGGGATGGCATTGTATTCAGTACCGATGATTACTTTCGTCAGAACAATGGATACTGGTCATATAATATTGCTTTGCTTGGTGATGCTCATGACTGGAACCAGAAGAGAGGTGTGAATATATTTGATCTGTTAATCTATAAACCTATTATTGTAACATTATATGAATAGACTATATCATATGTAAGCAGAATGTGTGGACAGATTACTTATTTTGCAAGTGGTGTCTAATTTGAGCTAGCAGCTAGGCTGTCATTGTCAGATGTAATACAGAAAAGCATTGCTTCTTGCTGGGAAACTGTACAGGAGTTTGCAGACCAATATTTGTCTCTTCAGACCAGACTGGGGGATCCAAGTGCACTGGAAGTGACATTATGTCACTTGTGGCTGTCTTCATCAAAATTGGGATTTTAAAAAGCCTTTTGAGTGGATTCTTGGTGAGAACCACCATGCTTGTATTTCGGGGCAGTTTTGGTATGGTTTACAAATAGATAATCAACTAAAAATCATACAAAAGGGAAAAAATTAATTTGTAAAAATTTTGGGATCTTTGTTGGCTGCAAAAATGGGTTTCATGGAACTCCCTCTGCTGTGTTATGAGGTAAGTCTTGTTGACCATTAGATAAATTCCAAAGTATATAGGTTGGACCTCTTCACACTAGAGCATTTATCTACTTTGAATGTTGTGGCTTCCTCCTGCAGAATTCTGGGACTTGTTATTTAGTGAAACCCAGAACCCTCTGGCTGAGCAGTTCGAAGGCTCCTCCCTAAACTACAAACCAACCCCAGAATTCTGCAGGAGACCGCCACTGGATTTAAACTGGATAATTGGTCTAGTGTGGCGAGGTCCGTAATGTCTCTTTGATAATAATCTAAAGATCCTACCTCTTCATCATCTTAGAACAGTGGTTTTCAATCTGTAGGTCCCCAGGTGTTTTGGCCTACAACTCCCAGGAATCCCAGCCAGTTTATCAGCTGTTAAGATTTCTGGGAATTGAAGGCCAAAATATCTGGGGACTCACAGGTTGAGAACCACTATGAGTCCCCAGTTTACATGTTGTCTTAGAGCACTGGTTCTCAAAGTGGGCGGTATTGCCCCCTGGTGGGCGGTGAAACGATCCAAGGGAGTGGTGGGAGGCTCAGGGGAATTTGGGGGGCGGTGAACCCCTTTAAGGGGGCAGTGAACGATTGGCCATTTAGGAGGGGTTGCACGTCCCTCTTCTTTGGCCCCGCCCCCTTCGCTTTGACCCCCACACGCAGTGCAGTGCGAAGGATACAGTGCAAAGGCCTCTGCGTCCTCTGGCTGAGCCTCCCCGCCATCATGGAAGAAAGCGCGGCCTTCCCCGGCGGAGGCGGGAGCCGGAGAGTCCGGGACTTCCACGGGGAGAGCAGACCTCGCTTTGTCCCCTCAGGCCATGGCAGCCCATCCACTCAGAGCCCTCTCTGGTGGTGGCACGGCGAGCAAAATTATTTATGAAGTAGCAACGAAAATATGGTTGGGGGTCACCACAACATGAGGAACCTTATTTTGGGATCACGGCATTAGAAAGTTTGAGAACCACTGCATTAATACATATGTATTTATGTGTAATTTCTATTAAAATTTTAAAACATTAATTTCTAGGGGGGCGGTGAGTAATTTTTTTTTCTGGAAAGGGGGCGGTAGGCCAAAAAAGTTTGGGAACCACTGTCTTAGAGTAACATGTAAACTTTTGAGCTTAGCTTGCCTTCTCACTTCCTTTGGATCCTTTTAAGACCACCTTTTCTGAACATTGCAGGTTTGCATGGGGCTTTATGCCTTATTAGTAGTTCTGAATACAAAGAAAAAATAATTTTGGACAGAATTGCTTTTCTTTTTCTTCTTCCCCTCATCTCATGTTTTATGGTGTTCCAAGAGTGTACATTTACTGAAATTATCCTTCTTTCACAGACACAAGATAGAAGACCCCTTCCATACTAACATTCATTTTAACATTACTCAGATTTATAATATGTATTGACAGATACTGGTTTCTGTAGCTGGAAATTAAATAGTAAAGACTAGACACTTTGTCTTGTAGAGCCCAGTCTGCCAGTACACCATGGATGTTCCTATAAGCCTCTTTATCTGGAATTGCTCAACCACCTCTTTAGGGTAACTGGGGATGCTGGTAGACAATGCAGATATAATATAGGACTGAACTTATAGTAACAATCCAGTGAAATTGAAGTTTGAATAAGAGGGCTTTGTATGATTAGCATTTCATTGCATAAAGCAAGTTCTTATTATGTTTGCTATTTGTATAGCTAAATTTTAAGTATGTTTATTGCAGCGAAAGAAGCGATGGACCACGGAAGATCCCCAATTATAATAGACAACACAAATACACAAGCTTGGGAAATGAAGCCTTACGTGGAAGCGGTAAATACAGTAGCAATTTATTAGATAGAGTAGTTTTTCTGTATTAATGGGCTAACTAATTTGCCTGCTTGCACATTTATTAATATTTTTGCTACATTGTTATATTGTTTTATTCAAAAGAGTTAAATCAATACATGAGGATAAGTGTGTTCTAGCCACACCATTATTGCTACAATAGTTACAGAGGGAAATACAAATATGGTGCGTTTACATGACCCAGAAGGCTCATCGTGAGCATAGTGACGACAGAAGGAGTGAGGTGACTGCTCTCTTTTGTGACACATTGATTTATTTTCAAATATATAAACATTCTTTATATAATGTGCAGCGTAATGTCCAGAACACTGCGCTCCACCAGAAAAATCCATTGCACAGGCTTGGAGGACATATCCAACCTCCATCATAAACGCGCTTGTAGAAAGCGTGAGCTGAGTTCTTCCTGAGAATCTTAGTTCGCAAAGTAATGTCAGAGATGTAATGTAGTTATCTATGTAAATATTTATTTTTTATTTATTTATTTAAAATTTTTGTACCCCGACCTTCTCACCTCCATGGAGGGACTCAGACCGGCTTACAGCAAAATTCAATGCCGTACAAATTTAAAACATCTTAAAACAGCATATTAAAATACATAAAAACAGAGATAAATATCTGTAAATGCTTTGCTGATAGAACAAATTATTGTTCAGTCTGTTGAATCTTTAGGGTATCCCTATACAGGTCTATTTAGCGATAAGCTTGCAGTATTAATCAGAAAAGCTGCATTCTATAATTATTCATTTGGTAACTGTATTTTTATTTATTTAGGCTCTAGAAAAAGGCTACAGAGTTGAGTTCCATGAACCAGACACATGGTGGAAGTTTAACCCTGAGGAATTAGAAAAGTAAGGTGTATTTTATTTATTTATTTATTTATTTTGGAAATAAATTTTGAAAAGGAATGCACAAATTTTCCTTTTACTGTTTTATGGGTTCAGTTGTTGTTGTTGTAGTGTATGCTTGCAGCTTTGTTAAAAATGTCCTATGCCCACACATACATTTTTCTCTCCACTCCAACATTAGGCCTACTACCATATTCTGTGGAGTACAACACAAATCACCCATTTGACTGATAATATCTTTGCTTCAACGAGACTTTAGTTTAGCAGAGATTGCCATTCTACCATCTTTCTCCTACCCATTTTGGTTTCACCCTATTCCTGCATCTTGATAGAGTTTGTACAACTGACAAAGTTTATACAATTTTGGAAAAGATAGTTCCAAAAATATAATGAAGTATATTTTCTAGTTTGCTTTCTGTGTCACACAAAATTAAGCTCTTCTGTCTCCTCCTCTTCTGAAAAGCTACTTCTGAGGTGAATGTGATGTGACATGGAACAGCAGAAGCAAGGAGTTGATTTTCCTTTTTATGAGCAGAAATACTTCTGCTTGAACTGTCTAAAGAACAATGGATATATTATCCTTTGAGGAATATGAGAAGCACTTGGCATGTTGTGGTGGACCCATACTGCTTACAAATAACAGCTGTTTTATCTAGATTTTAAGATTTATCTGAATTTATCTAAATATTTTCTCATCTACATTTATTTTCAAGTATTTAGCATACTGTTTGTTGATTTCAAGTGGCCAGGAGTAAAGATTTACATGTTAGAAATATTTTCCAGTGGTACCTACAAAGAATTTCCCTGCCTAACTGGCTTACATTACTTTCCCACATTGGCCATCCACATTTCCGTGGGAAGTAATGGTAGTCAGTGCTTTAGTAAGAGCAATAGCACATATCCACTCCGGCTGGCTTATCCTGTTGCTAAGTTCACCTGGCTGTTGAGTTATTCCAACACTTTGTCACTGAGTTTCCACCTTGTGCCAATTGTACCTTCTGGACTTCCCCTCAAACTGTTCTAAAGTAATCGCCCTGCTTTTTTTTTTCTTTTACATGCTTTGAATTTAAAAAATGTATGAGCTGGCAGCTTGTAGATTTTGGACCAACTCACTTTATGTTTCATCAAATAGGAAGCGTATTACCATCAAATTTAGGGTGAATACAAGGCAACAACTCTGAAATATCTGGTCAGATATACACCTAGTCCGAACGTTGAATGGTTCCAAAAATGCCAAGTACTCATGATCCCCAAAATCTTGGGTTCTCCCAGTGTGCACAGCTTCAGATCAGTTCAATGAGACACAAAGCAGGAGCTGAAGGCAGGACAGAAATCAATTTATTCAGCTCTGGTCAGAGTGGACGCTCAAGGGGGCAGTTCCCAAATCATCATGTCCTCTAAGCCCAAACAGTATTTTATAGAAAACTTACACACATTCTGAAACATGAAGAATGGAGGCAATTGGTGAATGTTTCAGGTTCCTTGGTTTCACTGGATGTGGAGGCTTGCTCGGACCTGACAGCGGACTGGCTGGAAATTTAAAGGTCCATGAATATCGGTTGCTGAGAGGGCTGGCAGTAATTTCACAAACTGTCTGAAGTTTGTCTGTTGCCTGCTGTGTCCATCCCCTGAGATTGTCTGAGAATGGAATTTGGGCACACCTGGAAGATAATGGGCACTTGAGAGTGTTTTCAGACATCTTGAGATAAGGTGATTCCTGTCAACCCTGATCACTCTTTGGATTTGGGAGACAGGGCAGAGTGGGAACTTGTGAGGAAATTCACCCTTTTGTTTTTCTTGGGGTTCATTTTCAAAAGTCGTGATTTATCGTCAACATACTGTTTCACCCTATCCAGTTGGATTCAAAAGATCTGGTGGGGATCAGGGGTCCCCTTTGTGAGGAGCAACATGTCAGGATCATGGAGGGCAAACAGGACTAGCAACAACAACAGGCTTTCAGAGACACTCACAAGCATAGACACACCTTTTATTAGCCTCTTGTGCACCCCCCCCCCTTTTTTTGCTCCTGTTTATGTAATATACAACCATTCTGGCAGTGTAAATTGGGTTTTTTGTTAGTTTTTCCTTTTAATAATACAGATTTATGAAGAAGCTTCAAATTTGCAAAAATGAGTGGCAGAAGAGACAAGCTTTTACCTCTTTCAGCTTGAAATTAATGTTTGCTTGTTGCTGTGTTACTTGCGGTCAAGCAGATATACGATGAGTTGTTTGTGGATGTTTCTTGAAGAGGACAATCTGAATAATATGCAAGTTGATCATACCTTAATTCCTTGTTTTGTAGGAGGAACAAGCATGGGGTCAGTCGTGAGAAGATTGTCCAAATGTTGGAAAGATATGAATATCAAATGTCAATCCCCATTGTCATGAATTCAGTGTTACCTTTTCACAAAACTTCACAAAGGCCACCACCACAAAGAAGACAGAGGTGGGAAGGCTATTCAGACTCTTGGAATACTTTTAATGTATCAAATTGCCGATAACCGATAAATCTGGGTACACTATAAGGACTATAATTCAGCACAGGATTAAAATATTTAAGACTTCGGTGGGTTTAAGCATGATGAACTACGTGTTGATTTTCTGTCAAACTACTCAACTACTTTGCTTTGAGGCGGATATGTCTTAATGCAAATAATTACTTGTTTTGGAGATTGTTCATAAACAATGTAAAAATTTAATATTGAGACCAGCCATTAAATACTTTGAAATTCTATATTTGTACTAATCTTGGTTTTAATTCAACCCCGTGATAATGCTTACAGCATATGGTTCAAACTGGTTTATAGCATGAGGGTCTTATTTACATTGGAAATTGCTGTGCAGTTTCTTTTAAGAATTCTAATTAGAAGACAATACTTTTTTAAGAAGCCCCATTAACCAAAATAATAACGTGAATATAGCTATGGCCATTGAACCATTGCTTCTTAGAGGTTTTAACAGCAACTTCAGTTTTAGTTATTTCACCTACTGGTTCGGATTGTCTGTACAGTGTGTTGCAAAGGAGGCCATCTAAACTAAAGCTACAGTGTATGACCAGTGCATCAGTTTGTACTTTTTATGGAATCTGCAGAAGTTCAGAATTTACTGAGTTTTTAATAGCAAGATTTACATTTTTAATTTTTTTTAGTGCTCTTTGCATGACATTTGTTTTCATGTAGAACGTGATACAAACTGACCATATTCTGGGGTTGTATGTTTTCTGTTATATTCTTGCTTTCACATACCCAAGCATTGCTATGGAGCTTGCTTAAGAAAAAATCCTGCTATTTTATTAAGTTTGGCAAGTCTTCCAACTGGTGAAACGAGAGCATTATCTGAAGGGTGGAGGAAAAGAAAAAACTTTTTCTGAAATTAATCTGTGTCAGCAGCATTGGGCTGGATTAAGGACTGATAAAATCCCAAGGGTCAGTTTTGTGTCCCCAAGAGCTGCCACAAGCTGAAACTAAAAGTTTCAGAAATATCAGTTCTCACTTTGGAAAACAGCTGCAGCTTGAGTGGTTGTATCTTGTTTTGATGGATATTATTATTTACCTTTTTAGCATTTTTTTCAGCCATAAAAGGGCAGAGGAGGAGGAGCTCAAGGCCCTCAAGATTTACCATGGGGCTAACTTGAGGTTGTTGTTTCTCTAGAGGTTAATTGATAAAGTTAAAAATTAATTTCTGTGGTGAGTATTCAAAGTAGCTCTATTTTTGTACAACAGATCTTAGATTTCCTCCTTAGGAACCTCTTGTACCCTCTAAAGTGGGAGAGCATTCTCTGAAAAGACATTTTATAAGGCATTATGGGCTGCTGTTCAAAGGAATTTTGCCTCTTGTTTTCTGCATGAGTGGAAGTGCTGTAGCACCGGTTTTGTTTTACAGGAAAAATATTCATTTAGAATATATTTACATACACATTTCAAAGTGAAAGAAGCTAGCATATATAACAGGGTTTCAGTGACAAAATTTGGAAGAGCAATTACTAAACGTAACACTTTTATTCCAAAAAAAATTGGATTCTGATTCTAATACAAAAGAAAAAATACGAATAGCAGTAACTTTTATGTTTGTCTAGATATCTTAGATGAGTGTGGATCCACAACAATGTCAACATTTTGGTGGAGAAAAAAAGTTACCTGTCTTATCAGGATTAAAATATTTAAGCCATGGGCTTAAAGCTATGGAGACAGTTCTATTTGTATTTTACTTTTGACTGTGTTGCAACTTCTACAAATATTTGCATGTATTTCGTCTTGTTGGCAAAGAGCAGTAGAGGGTTGCAAAGGATGATTCGTTGGTTTTGCACATACAGGAATCTGACGAGAGAAGAAGAGTCAGAGCTGTTCAGAGTAATAGCTTGATCTTAACTATAAGGTCTTGTACTGAGTCTCATATTTGACTCAGATATTTCTAAAATAACAGCATTGTATTTTGAGATGCACTTTTGTGTAGACATTTTTTATAAGCCCCACTCCCTTTTGTGTTGTTGTAGTTTTGATATTAAAGATTTGTGGCTTTCCATTCCCTGCTTTGTTTTATTAAACATAGAGCTGAAAACATGTTATCAGAATCAAAATTTGGAATAAATTCTGAAAGTTTAATGTTTGATGACTTGTGTTTTTAATTTATTTACCGTATGTACCAGCATACTAGACAGCTTTTTAGGTCTGAAAAATCTTATTAAAAGTTGGGGGTCGTCTATTACTCCGGGTATAAATTTAAAATAATTTTTTTTAAAAATCCAACTAGGGAGGGCATAGGGAGGAGGAGCGGCAGGCCGTATTGCCATGGCCCTGCCTCAAAGCGGGGTCTGCCGCGGACTACACCAAGGCAGCAAGGGTTGCTGCCTTCTCAGGCAGCTCCAGAGTGCCGTTGCGGTGGCGATCCTGGGCTTTGGCACTCTTACATGGAGGGTCGGTGGAGGGAGGTGGGCCCGAGGGTGGAGGCAGTGCCAGCGCCAGGCTCTCCTCTTCCTCATGCCTCTGGTGTGGAGAGGCTCCGGATGGTCAGCATGGGAGTGTCAGTGCCGGCGGCGTGGCGGGGAGGAGCCTTTGGATGACTTCCTGTAGCCCCGGATGAGCTGGCTGAGGCATCCTGGGAGCCGCCACGCTGCCGGGACTGATGCTCTCACGCTGGCCATCCAGAGCCTCTCCACGCCAGAGGCATGAGGAAGAGGCGGAGAGCCTGGTGCTGGCCCTGCCTCCACCCTCAAGCACACTCTCCCTCCACCGACGTGCAGCCCTCCATGCAAGAGGGCCAAAGTCCATGATCGCCACCGCAACAGCAAGGCAGGAACCCTGTTCAAAGCAGGGCCATGGCTCGCCAAACAAACAAAGGAGTCAGGAATGTGTAGTCATCTTAAATGGCGAGTATATAACCAACTCTATATTTTGTGTTTAAAAGTTGGGGGGTCATCTTATAGCCCCAGTGGTCTAGTACCCCGGTATCTACGGTACTATGTGTAAATACTTTTTCATGGAAACTTTATTAAATCTAAAATTTTGAATGATATTTTGCATCTTTGTTTACAATATTCTGCAGTCCTATTATTATTATTTATACCACACCTTTTCCCTGCCAAAGGAGACTCAAAACAGCTAACATTAAAACCATAACACTGTGTGAATTAAAGTCTAATACATATAAACACTGGAAGTCTCACAAATGTATCTCAGTATTGGATTGCAATACTTTCCATGTCTGATAACTTAAAAGGGTATCTGTAACATTTAATCATTGCATCAGTATTTAGTAATGGTTGAATATATTTTCCCTCTGGTTAGACAAAATGATAGTTGGCTTAGGAGCTCTGCCTACAGCTCATGTCAGTGCAATGCATTCGTGTGAAGGTGGGTCTTCCTTGCAAAAATGGTCAGGGTTTTTCAAGAAACTCTTTATATTTTCTCTTTCTTGCAAGTAAAGATCTGCATTCCTTGAGGCCATTGGCACATAAATATTTTCTTGTGTTAATATTTATTTATTTATTTATTTGTCACATTTCTATACCGCCCCTCTCAGCCCAAAAGCAACTTGGGACGGTTTACACAAGGCGGTTTTGTGTTGGTGCCAAAAAGATAGAAACAAGAACATTTTTTAAAGTAAAGAGGTTCAGCCCTAGTGATCCCATCACTCATTTTACCCTTTTACCCTCAAGATCCCTTCCTAGATCTGATACTCAGGAGTCAGGATTACCTCTACACTGTACAAGTATGTTCAATATGGTAATAATAATAGTAATACATTTTATTTCTTCTCCGCAAGGTTAAAAAGTAACAGATAAAATATGAATCCATTTAAAACACAAACTATAAACACATAACATAAGATTAATGTATTTAAATAAATAATATCTATAAAACACCAATTTAAAATTTATAGGTTAAAATTGACTGGGTAGGCCTGCTAAAAGAAAAAAGGTCATCAACTCTTATAGCTAGTTTAGCTGTCAAACCTCTTTGTAGAACAGTGGTTTCAGTGGTTCTCAACCTGTGGTTCCCCGGGTGATTTGGCCTACAACTCCCAGAAATCTTAGCAAGTTTACTAGTTGTTAGGATTTCTGGGAGTCAAAGACCAAAACATCTGGGGACCAACAGGTTGAGAACCACTGTTATATGAGGTCATTCCACAGTTTAGGGGCAGCTAATGAATAGATCCACTAAGTGACCGCTCCCAGTTGGGTTCTGGCTGGTTGAAGCAAATGTCCTCCTGAGGACCTGACTGTATGGAGCGGATTATATGGAAGAAGGCGATCCTCGAGGTAACCTAGACCCTTAGGCCTATCCTATGTCTTACAAGTGCATAGTGTTTAGAAGTACTGTTATGGGGGGAGAATGAGGGGATAGACAATAAGAGAATGTGAAGCAAAGAGATATCTAAACAGTTGTGCAATATCAATACAATGAAATTGTATTTTCAAATCTTTGAAGCTGACCATAATGTCTCAATTTATTCTCAACTACCACTAATACGCATATTGTCAAAATTTGGCCATACATTAAAAAATCTTCCAAAGTTCACTAAATCAAACTGTTTGTGTTACGACAGAACGACAGTGCACTAAATTAAGACATAAAAATAACAAGACATCTGTGGTTGCATTTTTGTTTTGCAGGGGCAAATCAATTTGGCAAATTTCTGCTCAATCTCATTCATGCTCGAAGACAGTGGTTCCAAACCTGTGCTCCACGGAGCCCTAAGGGCTACCCAGGGGCCCACGGCAGCTCCAGGAATATAAAATAAATAAAATAAAAACTAAATAAAATTAAATTTAAAAAACCAAACAAAAAGTAGAATCAAAATAAGTAATCATTCTGAATGGAAATTTGCCAAGTTGAATATGCCAATGTGCCTCAAAGAAAAATGGGGTATGAAAAGAGTCTTATTGGTCGGCCTTGAAAGACCATTTATTAGAACCTTGTCCTAACCCATTAGAGCAGTGATGGTTTGCTGTGAGCTTCTACTATTGGGCAGCAACTCTCCCTTGCTTATACTTTTTAGAATTGAGGGAAGTTGCAGCCTGATTTTGACAGCGCCAGAGTTGCCCGTCACTCCTTTAGAGCTACGAAAAAGCTCTTGAAAAGGATCAGCACCAGCTCTCCCATCAGATCTTTTGCAGCAATTTTATCATCTATTATATAAAGGATGTCCCGTCGTCGAACGACTAACAGAGACAGAGAAACCTTCCAAGGCAGAGACACCAAACTTGCCAACACAAATAGGCCTTAGGCAAGGAAGGTTTTTAGCAAAGAAATCCCCCCCCCCAAACCTAGAAGGCACCCAAAACAACGACACAAAAAAATCTACATTTCCCAGCATCCTCTGCGGCAGCCAGCGAAACCCATTGGCCAACACCAGTTACCATAGTAACGGTGGGCAAAGCCACTTAGAATGCTGAGTGATTTCAGTTGAGGGTTAAACTGCCACGGTCAAGATCTAGGAGGGAGACAAATAGGGCACCAGGGACACAGGCACCACTGACAAACATATACCCCCAGAATAACACAAAAGTAATACCTACACACAACGCACATAACACAACCTACTGCTCAACCCATTTGTATGCCATTCCTTCCTTCCACACAGGCATAAGCTGACCCAAAAGACAAGCCATGCCTCCTAAAAAGAACAGCATCGGACGACACACTCGCAACGCTACATACATCACAGAAAAAGGGCAGAACAAACGCCAGAACAGAAAGACACTGCACTACACTAGCTTTTGCCATCACCATAAACAAGGCTCAAGGACAAACACTACAAATCTGTGGCATAGACCTTGACACAGAATGCTTCTCCCACGCACAACTCTACGCAGCATGCTCCAGAGTCGGGAAACCACAGAACCTCTACATCAACACAGCAGACGGAAAGACAAAAAACATTGTATATCCACAAGCTCTGCAGAACGCCACACACCGACAACTCCACAGGACTTCAACATCCCACCCACCAAAACAACCCACAACGACACAGCCATGACCCCACCAAGACCATAAGTAACATCAATTCCAACCCTTACATACTCAGACTTTCTCGCATCTCCTAAATAGGGCACAGCAACGCGTGCCGGGTACAGCTAGTCTGTACATAAATTAATTAATAAACAATGCCATTCACATTCAGAAGAAGGAAATACAAGAAAGAAAAAGAAAAAACAACATAAACATATTGGTTAACATTGCATAGCCTGTCTTTAGTTTTGGGAGAAAAAGTGGCATATAAATAATGATAGCAAATGCTTTATATGGGGTGATAGAAATTTTCTCATAAATTACCTCACAAAGTATATTGCATATCTTTGGACCACATTTTCCCCAAACATCTAAATGAACATTATGCTCAAAATTTGGGGCTCGCTTTATTGTGTATGCAGGTTAATATTCTGTCTCTAATTTCCAAAGCTGCTTTGTTAAATTACATAGTCATTGTCTTTACAAAACTAAATAAAACTGGTTTTCTTCCCGTTTCTGTCTAATGGTAAACAAAGGAAAGTGCTGCTGAAAAGTTAAAACAAATGGTAAACAAAGGAAAGTGCTGCTTAACAGCGAAAACAAAACAAGAGACGTGTGTCTATAAACTCATATAAATCAGAAAGAACAATTGCAAAAATATTTCTGTATTACTGTATGTATCAGGACCCGTGAGTTGTCCCTCAACAGCCTGGTGGGCTGTATGGATCAGATGAGGGGGCCAATAGAAAGCCAAGGGACGGCCCCTTACCCTCCTGCAATAAATAATATATTTTTAAAAATATTTTTAAAATATTTTTTTCAATTAAAAATATTATTTATTATTATTTTTGGCCCGCCCATCTTCTCCTGATTGGGGGCCAATGGGAGGGAGGGGGCCAATGGGAGCCCTGCCCCCGCCCCTTGGCAGCAAACAGGAAGAGCGACCCGGCCGCATGGCTTTCCCCCTCGGCAGCGCTCCTTCCTCCTCATCCTCCCTCCCTTCCCAGGGAGGGGAGTTATTGCAAGGAAGCATTCAGCGTTAAGGTGAACCACATTTCTTCTCCCTCCCTTCTTCCATTCCACCCTTTCATCCTTCTTTCTTCCCTGCCCCTTCCCTCTCTATCTTTCTCCTCTCGCCGCTTCCTCCTCCTCAGGATTGCTGCTGCTCCGTCTCGGAGGCGCTCAGGCCCTCAGCGCACTCGCTTCCATCGCCCGGCCTTCTTTCCTCCCCCTTCCCTCTCTCTCTTTCTACTCCCTCCCTTTCCTTCCACTCTTTCCTTCTTTCCTCCCTCCCTCTCTTTCACCTTCTTTCTTTCCACCCACCCACCCTTTCGTCCTTCCTTTCAACTGTTCTCCCTCCCTCCTTGCCCCTCTCTCTTTCACCTTCCTTTCTTCCTTCCTTCCTTCCACCCACCCACCCATCCACCCTTTCGTCCCCCCTCCCCCCTTATGTTAATATTAAATATATGGAATTGGAGCCCGGGGAGGGGGCGGAGCTGGGGAGGGGGTGGGGGTGGAGCTGGGGAGGGGGCGGAGCCGGGGAGGGGTGGAGCTGGGGTGGGGGCAGAGCTGGGGGCGGATTCAGACCCTTAGGCCCCCCAGGTGATCACTGACCAGAACTGAGGCCCCCGGTCCGGTAGAAGTTGGACAGCCCTGATCTATACAACCTACCAGGCTGTTGAGGCACAACTCACGTGTCCCGATACATAATACAGAAATATTTTTGCAATTGTTCTTTATATGAGATTATAGACACATGTCTCTTGTTTTGTTTTAGACTTTCTGTCTAAACCAGTGATCCTCGACCTTTGGCTTTGCAAGTGTTTAGGACCTTAACTCCCAGAAATCCCAACCAGTTTACTAGCTATTCAGAATTATGGAAGCTGAAGTCCAAAACACCTGGAGGACCAAAGGTTGGGAACCATTAGTCCAAAAGTAAGCTGTTTCAGTATCAGATTGGACGGAGACAAACAAGTTGAAGCTTAATCAACAGAGATGGTCCTGAAAAAAACAAAAGGCATACCAGGTAATGGGAATTCACTATGTGAAGGATAGATTATACCAATGAGATATTCTTATGACTGGATTTCGCCTTGAGCCTCAAGAATCTGTACTGACCAGGAGCGCATCAGGAATACTTACTGTCGCAACACAGAAAGCCTTAAAGGGCCAGACCAGATAGTAAACAAGTACAAAAATAAAGAATTGTCCCCAAAACACTTAAGCTGCAGTGTTAAATGAGCAAAATAACATATAAAAGACCAAACCAGTCAAAACATAAGACATATATTCTTTGAGATGTCTGACCTGCCATACAGCAATATAAGCCTTAGTTCTATCCATTTTGGATTACTGTAACACACACTTTTCAAAGGTGTGTTTGAAAAGTGCTTAAAAATTGTAGTTGGCCCAAAGACACGCAGCCATATTGTTTGCAAAGGCTGATTCTCTTGCTACAACAGCTGCATTCTCTACCAGTCTTGATTGTGGGCACAATTCAAAGTGCTAAATTTGATAAATAAAACACTATATTGCTTGGGTCCAGTAAATCTGACAAAGACTAGATTATCTGGGGAAGTTCACTTATATCAAGTATCCCCAAAAGGCCACCGAGTTCCAACATGAACTAATCTAAAACAAACATTGTGCTGAAATAACAAAAAATGCTAACCTATATTAGAAATTTACTTCAGGCATAAGGCATACATTGGATGTATAGTACGAGTGCTTTGAAAGATGTTAGAAAGGAAATACTCCATGCTAAAAGATTAATTGGCTAGATGCTTCTAATTAAATTACAACCATAAACTTGTTTGCTTTGAAGTCCCATTGACCTCAAATAATTTTGAAAGAATCATTTGTGGCCAACAGTCCACCAACAATCCATAAATACAAGATAAATCAATACATAAAACACAGATAGAAGCTTTAAAAATATAGACCAGCTTCATTGATGAAAAGTGGAATTAATTGTATATTTAATGTACATTTTTAAAAGCTCAAAAAGGAAACCAGGCACCCATCCATGGGACTCGCACAAAGATAGCGAGGCCTAGACCGTAGAAGTCCCATTTCTTCTTCCTGTTAATCTGGCAACTGGGAAATTAGTAATGAATGTCACACTATTTTTTTAAAATTTAATTTTAATTAAACCCTCATAAGAACCTCAGGCTCCTCGTGCCACCACAGCATTCTGTTTTATGATGTTGAACTCTGTTATCAAATGCATCCAATTATATGGTTTTTGTTGTTGTTCTTGTTGTGGTATAAATGCTTCTTAAACAAGAAATAGAATTGAATTTTTAAAAGTAGCATAGAGCTACCTATGACGGACATTTATATGACATGGTTTATCCTAAAATTATCCCTAATGGCCTGCTAAGATTTAAGGCGATACATTAGACCAGTGATTTTCAACCAGTGTGCCGCGGAACACTAGTGTGCCGTGAGAGATCATCAGGCTTGCCGTGGGAAATTATTTTCGAACTTCATTCATATAAGGCGCATCTGTCCCTTTAAGAAATGGAACCATAGCACTCTAGCGTCACCTAAGAAGTGACGCGAGAGTGCTATGGTCGCGCCATCTTGGATTCACTCAGGCGCGGCTAAGTAAACAGAGTTGGAGTTAGTGCTGCAGCTGCGCGTCAAGTGACAGTGGCAATTTGGGATCACAGCAAGACAAGTGAGTGACAGTGATGGAGAAGTTTTTGAGAAGGGAAAATGCAAATGCCAAACAGGGCCCTGGACAAAATTATTACACAGATGAAGGCCCTAATATGAGTGGTGGACAAAAGGAAAAAGAAAAGACGAAACAGGCCCAGGTTTCACACTGAGTGTATAAATACATTTAAAAACATATTAACTATATGTATTACTGTGTTAGAGTGTCATTTTGTGTAATTTTGGTTGGTGGTGTGCCCCAGGATTTTGTAAATGTAAAAAATGTGCCGCGGCTCAAAAAAGTTGAAAACCACTGCATTAGACTATAAAATCTGCAATTAATACTTTCTAAGATCATTTTTAATAATTTGTTTATATCTAGTTCTTTATTCTATTTAGGGAATTGGACATAAAGAAGAAGGACAAGTTGCACAAGATGAAACAGAGAAGGAAACGGAAGAGGAACCAACAAATGAAAGGCCCTGCTATAAAAGCAATGGGAGAAAAATCAAATAGACAATTAACTTCAAGTGATGAAGACTCATCACAGAGCGGATATGAAGATTCAGAAGGCAGTGGAAAACCAGCATTTGTGTCTGAACATTCAAATGAGTCCAAAGAGGGTGGTCAAGATGGCTCCGTCAACTATAACGTCAAACTTTCTATGTTGAAAAAAGAAAGCATCCTTCTTCCCAGTTTGGAGCATCCAGTGACTTCAGGCAATTCACCAGATCCAGATGTTCTTGCAGGAAAGAGCAGTTTGGCTGTAGCGAGTTTACCAGCTGTTCTAAAGGAACACATCGTTGAACCATCACTTGGTGACCGTGTGTCGAATAGCACCCAAAGTTCAATCTCTGAAGAAAGCGGGAGCAACATGCCAGAGTGCAACCCTCCAAGCTGTTCTCTAAAATCAGGCCATAATGGCACAGATAATAGTACTGGCTTAACCAATATGAAAAACAAAGATGAACCTACTCAAGATGTTGTTGGACTGAGCCTTGAAAGTAAACAGTTCAGTGACAAGGAGGAAGGAACCATTCTTCATCACCATGATGCATCACAGAGCAAGGAGACAAATACTTGGGCTTTCTTTTCCTTTGACATGGTTGCCACAAAGCCATATACACATTCTGATAAAAGTGAATTTAGCCGGAATTGGCTTGAGGATACGTCTAAAATCATATATGACCAAAGACCCAAAAAAGTGAGGAAGCCTAAGGCAGCTTTTTCAGGAACGACAGCAGAGCTATTTGATCACGGATCTAGTAAAGAATGTGCGGAAAACAACAATGACGAAAATAACAGTATCACTGGTGGTCCTGTACCATCACCGTTGAGTGAGAACACACAGGAAATGCCACGCACCATAATAGATTATTTTGCCACTGAATCTGGAACTAATGGTAGTGGCACCAGTGATGTAACCACATCAACCTCATCAAACAAAAAAGGAAGAAGCAAAAGGATCTTCAAATTGGCCCCCAAGTTTGATGTCCCCAGGCAGATTTCTGTTAGAAAGGAAGAGGAAATGGTAAAGGAAGTAGATGATCCGATGAAAGAAGATCCTGGGGAAAATAGCAAACAAAGGCTAGGCCTCCCATCTTCTGACCTTGTAGTAGATGTTTCTCAACTTAATGTGGAATATCTTAGTTGTAATAATTCCAAAGAACTTGTCAAGCAATCTGTGGGCTCCGCAGCAAATGCGGCTCCGGCTCAGATGTGTCCTTTTGCTTCTGATGAAGCTTTGCTGCCTTCTGGACGACCGATGGTAGACGCTAACACTGAGGAAGAGGGTGGCAAAGTACTTCCGGAAGTTTCAACCCCTCAGCCAGATATTTTGTATTCAGTGAAAGACCTTTCTGAGTGCCTTACAAGATCATCTGCTGAAACACTAGAAAACACACAACAACTTCACAAAACAGGGTTAACAGTGGCTTCTGAGATCAAGGTTCATCAAGACCCATTAAGTGCCGAACCCAGTGTCTTGGGGCTTCCTTTGTCACTAGCATTTGCAGCTCAACTCATAGAACTTTTTGGATCTCCAGGAGTTTCACTGGGTAATTACTACTTTTTTATGAAAAGAAAGAAAATAGCAATGCTTAGCACAATTTTCTCTAAACCAGGGGTGCTCACACTTTTTCAGCATGCGAGCTACTCTTAAAGCAACCAAGACCAAAAGATCTACCTGCCCCCGCTGCCTTGCGCTCCCGCCGCCGCGTGCTCTTGCCACCGCGCGTGCTCCTGCTGCTGTTTTCCGCCCGTGCAACGCTTCTTCCACCTGCGGGGCATTGCAGGAAGGAGAAAGCACGAGGCGGGGCATCCAGAGGGAGCGCTCCGCCCTGCCTGTCTCGCCGGCACTGCTGCTTCTGGACGAGAGAGAGGCAGGGCGCTCCCTCCAGAGGCCCTGCCTCGTGTTTCCTTCTTCCTGCAATGCCCCGCAGGTGAAAGAAGCACCACGAGAGCTGAAGGCAGCAGCAGGAGCGCGCGTGCACACAGGGTGTGTGCGCGCATGGCAGGAGCGCCCCATTTGGCTGGTGAGGCCCGGAGATCACCTGGAAGAGGGCCGAAGATCTACTAGTAGCTCCCGAGCTACCTAATGAGCACCCCTGCTCTAAACCATTTGGGCTGCGAATTTAGGTGTTCCTCATATCTTAGCAATCACCTACAAGTTGTATCTTATCCATTGCTAGACTTATGTCCTTGCTTCCTGGTACAAATGTAAACTTATTGCATGCTTTTGAGTAAGGATGGTATCTATTCTGGAACAAGAATCAAAAAAATCAATTGAATGCAGCATACTTTTACAAAATATTTATTTTAATTAGCATGACATCTTTTGTGTGGCTTTATCTTTTCTTTTGATCATTGCCATTTGGTATTTAAATTATACTTATTTCAGAGATTTTTTAATTTATGGATTCCATTCATGAGGCCAACTGCATGCTTGTTTCGTGTCAGTAGCACCACAGTCTTGCATTTCCCAGGCCATTAACTGAGGTTCTGAATCTGCATGTAGAAGTCTTGCATAATATTTGAGAAGTATTTTATTAATATTTTATATGAACTTGGATTTCCAACTGTTGTCGGGGTGGATATTCAATGCATTGCAGAGACTAGTACACATTTTTATTTATTTATTTATTTGTTATTTGGACTTGTACGCCGCCACTCCCCGAGGGCTCGGAGTGGCTTACAATCAGATAAATCACACAGAGGTAAAAGAAAACATATTAAACTAGCTTAAAAATATTTCTGGCCTAGCAATCAAAGGCTAGCCAGAAAAAGTGAGTATTGCAGGCCTTGCAGAAATAGAGAAGGTCCTGCATGGCCCGTACATCGCTAGGAAGAGTGTTCCATATTGACAGCGCCACTACAGAAAAGGCTCTGCGCCGGATCGATGTAAGACGGATTGCTTTGAAGGTCGGTACTTCAAGGAGATACTTCATTTGTTCAGAACGAAGTGACCTCTGGGGTTGGTAGGGGAAAAGACGGTCCCTCAAATACAGCGGCCCCAGACCATGCAAGGCCTTGAAAGTTAACACCATGACCTTTAAGGTGATCCGGTGCTCGACCGAAAGCCAACGAAGCTGCTGGAGGATAGGTGTTATCTCACTGGATCCCCAGTGAGGAGTCATGCAGCTGCATTCTCGACGAGCTTAAGTTTCCGGATCACGAACAAGGGCAGACCGATGTAAAGGGTGTTACAGTAGTCCAGTCTCGAGATGACCGTGGCTTGGAGCACCGTGGCCAGGTGGTCTCTGGATAGGTAGGGGGCCAGACGCCTAGCTTGCCGCAGATGGAAAAAGGTGGTTTTGCTGATGCTGGAGACCTGGACCTCCATCGACAGCAACGGGTCAAAAACGACCCCAAGGCTCTTAACTGAGGATGTCGGGCATAATGCCTCGCCATCTAAGCTAGGCAGACGGGCCTCCCCACCAACCAGGCGGCCCAGCCACAGTATCTCCGTCTTTGCTGGATTCACCCTCAATCTACTGGCACACAGCCAACCAGTAACGGCTTCAAGGCACTGTTGGAAACAAGAGGGTATGGAGTCCGGCCGGCCTTCCATTTTCAGAATGAGCTGGGTGTCGTCAGCGTACTGATAACATTCTAGCCCAAAGCTTCAGACCAGACCAGCAAGTGGTCGCATGTTAAATAATCAAGGGGAAAGACTGGCACCTTGAGGGACGCCACAGGTAAGTGGAGCCCTCTCGGAAACCAAACCACCCCTTTCCACTCGCTGTCCCCGGTTGTGGAGAAAGGACAACAGCCATTTCAGGGCTGTTCCCCTAACTCCAGCAACGGCAAGGCGGTGGGCCAAAAGATTGTAATCAACCGTATCAAAAGCTGCTGTGAGTTCCAATAACACAAGCAGCGCTGAACCGTCCTTGTCCAGCTGGCAACAAAGTTGATCTGAAATGGCGACCAACACAGTCTCCATCCCGTGCCCCAAGCGGAAGCCGGACTGGAAGGGATATAAGCCGGCTGTGTCCTCAAGGAACTGCTACAGTTGCCCTGCTACCGCCCTCTCAATCACCTTGCCCAGGAACGGAAGGTTCGACACTGGGCGGTAGTTGGAGGGAACTGAGCAATCTAAATTTGGTTTCTCCAGTAGCGGGAAGACCACTGCCTCTTTTAAGCCCTCTGCGACATGTTTCTTCCAGATATCTCTCAGTAATAAGCCTATTATTTGGGACCATTTAAGTCTAGAGGTACGTACCTAGTGCTGGACCACAAAGGCCCAGCTCATTGTTTCATGGTCCAAAATGGAACCAACTGCCTGGTGGGGATTCCTTCTCTGGATGTTTTCAAGACGAGATACCCTGCACTGAACAAGGAGTTGAACCTAATGACCCAGAAGGCCCCTTCCAACTCTGTGACTCTACGACTATAAAATCACATATTAAGCAGATGTTATCAACTGGAAAATATTGCAAAATTATGTTTTGGGATCATTGAACAGAGCAATGCACAGCATATATGTTAAAATGCTCTAATATTATCTTACCAAATACTTAAACGTTAAAGTCATGTATTACAACATAAAGACAGGCCCTTTATCATGAAATAACATCATTTAATACACTAAAGACATTAATTTAATCAAACAGTGTGGAAAAGTGGGGGCAAAGCAGAGTCGGGCTGTCTTACGGACCTTTCTGCAATACCTGTACTTGGTATTGCATTGTGGTGGTTGCAAATTCAGAATTGTAAAGATCTAAACACTGCAGCAAGAAAAACACAGTGAAGTTGTATTTTGTTTTTTGTATCCATACTCATGCCTAAAATACTGGTTCTGTATCAGGTTTCAGTGAGATGAGGAAGTGGGTCTGCTATCTGCGACTCTTCATTTAGTCGCAGGGCAGCTCCAGCAATTCTTGGACAACACAGCCGGCTTAGACCCCTTCCAGTCCAGTTCCTGTTCTGAGCATGGGACCAAGACTGTTTGGTTGCCATCACAGACCAGCTCCGATGCCATCTCGACCGAGGCAGATCAGCGCTGCTGGTGCTTCTTGACCTCACTGCAGCGTTTGATACTGTCAATTACGATCTGTTGATACATCGCCTCGCTGCGTCCGGAGTCCGTTGGTTGGCCCTTAATTAGTTCCGCTCATTTCTCCAGAACCGGGGACAGCGAGTGGAGTGGATGGGACAAGTCTCCGAGAGGTGCCCCCTCTATTGTGGGGTACCTCAAGGGGCTATCCTTTCTCCTCTCTTATTTAACATCTATGTTTGACCGCTTGCTCAGCTGGTATGGAGTTTTGGACTGGAGTGTTATCAGTATGCTGATGACACCCAGCTCCTTCTGCATTTGGAGACTGGGGCAGTTTTGGTACCCGATAATTTCACTCTATGCCTTGAAGCCGTGACTGGATGGCTGCGTGCTAGCAGGCTGAGGGTGAATCCGGCAAAGACGGAGATCCTGTGGCCTGGCCACCCTGTGGGAGTGGAGCGACCATTGCCTACCCTTGATGGTGAGCCTCTTGTTCCATATGCCACCGTGAAAAGCCTAGGTTGACCCCTTGCTGACGATGGAGGCCCAGATCTCCACCGTCAGCAAACAGCCGTTTTTCCATCTTCGCCAGGCTAGGCAGCTGGTGCCCTATCTTTCCGGAGAGGCCTTAGCCACGGTGATCCATGCCACAGTCACCTCAAGACTGGACTACTGTAGCGCTCTATACGTTGGCCTTTTGTCAGTGACCCAGAAACTTGGTATAGTTCAAAATGCAGCTGCCAGGTTCCTTAAAGGAACCCCTGTGGGATGTCATAGAACACCTATCCTGTGTCAGCTGCATTGGTTACCGATCGAATTCCGGATCTCCTACAAGGTGCTGGTATTGATCATGAAGGTCTTGTATGGCCAGGGGCCGACGTACCTTAGGGATCGTCTCTCCCCCTATCAACCCCAGTGGTTACCTCGATCTTCCCAAGGGAATCTCCTCCATATACCGGGCCCTAGAGAAATCCGCCTGGAGGTCACTAGGCAGAGAACTTTCTCAGCCTCCGCCCCAAAACTGTGGAACTCTCTACCACCCGACATCCGAGCCATGCGCGAACTGAGATGCTTTACTGTCACACTGAAGACTTGGCTCTTTGGCAGAGCGTTGGATTAGTTGTTTTAATTGTAATTCTTTTAAAGTGTTTTATTGGTTTTATGTTGTAAGTCGCCCAGAGCACCGCTGGTGGAGGGTGACTAAGCAAGTAATAAAAATTGATTGATTGATTGATCAATAGCTGAATCAATTGTGGACCTTCACTTCCGATATACTTAGACCCACTTCTGCTCACAAACCTTCTCCAAACACTAAACGATTCAAGTTTTCCCCGGTCCTTTGCAGCTTCAGGACATTCACAATACATGCTAACAGAGGGAATGTTATATACGGAATTTAGCACTGAACTTGCTCAATTATCACTTTCAGGATTGACTTCCCAGAATATTTCAGGAAGGTCAAATAATGCGTATGTGTATATAACTCCTCTGTCTTGCTTGCTGTCTCGCTCATACTCCCTTATATGCTTTATTTTAGTTCTTCTTCCTTTCATGGCATGGAAAAACACCAGAGCTGCCCGAGAGGCCTTCTCTCAGGTTAAAAATAAAGCCATTTCCTCATTTGCTTTTTTAAAAAAAAACTTTCACAGGGGTCTGGTGTCCCTAACGCCAGTGAATGTGGTGAGCTGGCTATAATGTATTGCCACTCATGCAAATAGCTCCACCTGTCCATATGCAGGTAGTTCCCAAGTTACAAACATCCCATTTACAAACTACTCCTAGTTAAGAACGGTGTGAGACAATAGGAAGTGAGGTGAAATTTATTTATTATTTATTTATTATTTCGATTTGTATACCGTCCTTTCCAGTTGGCTCAGGACAGTTTACAGCATATCGAACTACAAATAAAGAGCATAAGAACAATAAAATATAAAACAATTTCCACATAACCAAGTATAGTTAGAGGCTGAATGCCTGCAGGAACAATGCCGTTTTGCAAGCTTTCCGGAAAGCCGGTAGCTCGCTGATTGCTCGCACTTCAGGTGGTAGACTATTCCACAAGCATGGTGCTGCAACAGAGAAGTCTCTCTGTCTAGTTGAAGACAAACAAATGGTTTGCAGAGGCAGAATCTGCAAGAGGTTGAGGTCCTCTGATCGGAGAGATCTCTGGGGAATATATGGGAGTAGACGGTCCCTTAAGTACACCGACCCCAGACCATGCAAGGCCTTAAAGGTCAAAACCAACACTTTGAAGATGATCACTCGATTGGTAACCAATGGAGTCGTTGCAGGGTTGGAGTAATATGAGCCCTGGCCAGTACTCTAGCCAGGAGTCTCGCTGCAGCGTTCTGCACCAGTTTGAGCTTCCGGATGACTGACAAAGGAAGACCAATGTAAAGGGTGTTACAGTAGTCTAGCCTCGAGATGACCGCCACCTGGATTACTGTGGCTCGGTCATTTCCGGAGAGATAGGGCGCCAGCCGCCTAGCCTGCCGCAGGTGGAAAAAGGCAGATCTGCTCACAGTGGAGACTCAAGCCTCCATCGTCAGCAGCGGGTCCAACTGGACCCCCAGACTCTTTACTAAGGGTGACGGGTGTAGTGCCTCGCCATTCAGAGCAGGCAACCGGAGCTCGCACCCCCGGGTGACACAGCCAAAGGATCTCCATCTTTGATGGGTTCACTCCCAACCGACTGGCTCGTAGGCAACCAGTCGGTTGGGAGTGAAGATTTGTCATAGCCAAATCTTCTGATAAGGGGCACAGACAGCAACATCAACATGGCAGGGGCGTTAACCCTTCCCCATGCTATCCAAAGACTGACTATCTATGGCTAGGGTTACATTTAAAATGTACGTGTTCCAACTTAAATACAAATTCAACTTAAGAACACACCTACAGACTCTATCATCTTTGGAACTTGGGGACTGCCTGTATTAATGACTGAAGCATCAAATGACGACTGCACATCATGAACCATTAATGATCGAGCTCTGTTTATGTCATTTGCAGATCTCTGAATCTAGTCTTTCAAACATATACAACTGCTCATGATTCTATATAAGTTAAGGAGAAACGAATGGATGCACTTGCATGTGTGAATCATCCCTAGAACATGCTAGTCTTTAGAAGTCAGTGGCAAGTTTACTTCTTGGTTGAATAACCATATAATACGAACATCTTCTCTTGTAGAGACCTTATTACCAGATGATTATGTAGTTCCCCTTGAGTGGGAAACCTCACAAGAGATCTATTCACAATGGAAGATGTCTGTAGAGGTATGTATGTTTGTTTGTTTACTAGTCTTACTATACAGTTAGATTGGGCTTCCTTTTGATACTGTTGGTTCAACTGCTAAGCTGCTGAACTTGCGGACCGAAAGATTAGCGGTTCAAATCCGGGGAGCGGGGGTGAGCTTCCCTTGTTAGCCCCAGCTTGTGCCAACCTAGCAGTTCGAAAACATGCAAATGTGAGTAGATCAATAGGTACCGCTACGGTGGGAAGGTAATGGCACTCCATCCAGTCATGCTGGCCACATGATCTTGGAGGCGTCTACGGACAACGGCGGCTCTGTAGCTTAGAAATGGGAACCACTCCCCAGAGTTGGACGCAACTAGACTTAATCTCAAGGGGAAATCTTTACTATATAGATAATCCAGCCTTTTATCACAATAGTTACTCTTGCTGGAAGGAAGGAAGGATACATGTAACATTTCTCATTTGTTTTTGTTTTTAGAAGAAACAGAAAAATAATATATTAAAAGAAGAAGGTTCCTTGACAGGTATGTACAATGTTTTTTCTGGAGGGGGTACAGATGAATTATTAACAACTATATTTACCTAATTTTTATTTTCATTTGTTTCTGTGGAATTGACACCTAGCGAGCTGACTGAAATATGAAGACAGTATTTGATCAAATAGACACTGTAATGTGTTAGTAACCGTCATGGGAGATTTCACTCTGGCCGTCTGGCATATCGTGCATACTTAGAGCCTCACCATACGGCTTTCCTGATGTAGATGCAATAACAGCACCATGCACAAATACTTTATTTTATTTATTTATTATTTTGATTTGTATACCGTCCTTTCCAATTGGCTCAGGACGGTTTACAGTATATCGAACTACAACAAGAAGCATAAAAACAATAAAACTATAAGACAAATTCCACATAAAAGCATAACACAGTAAAACTGTAGGACAATTTCACAATAGTCTGCCAACCCAGGATATTTATAGGCTGAATGCCTGCTGGAACTTTGCACGCTTTCCCGAAAGCCGGCAGCTCACTGATTGCGCACACTTCAGGCAGTAAACTATTTCACAAACATGGTGCAGCCACGGAGAAGGTTCTCTGTCTAGTTGATGACAGACGAATAGTTCGTAGGGGCAGAATCTGTAAGAGATTGAGGTCTACTGAACAGAGGGATCTCTGGGGAACATATGGGAGTAGACGGTCCCTTAAGTACACCGGCCCCAGACCATGCAAGGCCTTAAAGCAGGGCTGTCCAACTTCTACCGGCCCAGGGGCCTAAATTCCGGTCACTGATGACCTGGGGGGCCGTAGGGTCTGCCCCCGGCTCCGCCCTCTCCCCGGTGCCCTCTCCCCTTATTTTAATTTAATATTAAATATATTTAATTCCATCCTCCCCTCTCCCCTTATTTTAATGTATCCCATCTCCCCTTATTTCATCTTTAAATATATTTAATTTAATTTTATATTTAATACATGAGGGGAGATGGGGGGAGGGAATGAGGGGCCCCCTGAGGAGCCCCCTGCTTCGGCCTACCTTTTCCAAACGCGCAGGATCCAGGAGTACCCGGACGACGAGAGAAGCGACGACCGACTGAGTCGAAGAAGGTCCTAATCGCATCTGTGGGCCTCAGCGATCCAGTAGTAGAGTAGCCAAAGAGTATCGTGAGAATACGCAATCCACACGGGATTTCGCTGTCAACGCCGTTGACAGCGAAATCCCATGTGGATTGCGTATTCTCGCGATACTTGCTCCGAACCCGGAAGTAGGTATTTTTTATTTTTTATTATTTATTTTATTTTTCAATTTTTATTTTTTATTAAAAATCTTAGGGGGCCGTAGGGAAGGGGCTGGGGGCCGTATACGACCCCCGGGCCGCCAGTTGGACAGCCCTGCCTTAAAGGTCAGAACCAACACTTTGAAGATGACCCGGTTCTCGATTGGTAACCAGTGCAGTCGCTGCAGAGTTGGAGTGATATGAGCCCTGGATGGCACTCCGGCCAGGAGTCTCGCTGCAGCATTCTGCACCAGCTTGAGTTCCGGATAACCGACAAAGGAAGACCAATGTAAAGGGCATTACAGTAATCTAGCCTCGAGATGACTGTTGCCTGGGTTACCATGGCTAGGTCATTTCCGAAGAGGTAGGGCGCCAGCCGCCTCGCTTGCTGCAGATGGTAGGAGGCAGATCTGCTGACCGTGGAGACCTGAGCCTCCATTGTCAGCAGCGGGTCCAACTGGACCCCCAGGCTCTTTACTATGGGCGATGGGTGTAATGCCTCGCCGTCCAAAGCAGGCAGCCGGAGCTCACACCTACCCAGGTGACCCAGCCAAAGGATCTCCGTCTTCGAAGGGTTCACTCTCAACCAACTGGCTCGTAGCCAACCAGTCACAGCTTTGAGGCATTGTTGGAAACAATCGGGTACAGAGTCTGGTCGGCTGTCCATCGTCAGCACCAGCTGGGTGTCATCAGCGTTCTGATGACACTCCAGACCAAAACTTCGCACCAACTTAGCAAGGGGTTGCATGTAGATGTTAAACAATGTTAAACTTCATTCTTTACTAACAGCTGCATATTGCAGATAAACGTTATTCTTGCTGGGCATGTCAGTCCAAAACAGGAGATTGCGAGTTATCTAATAGAGATACCCCTGCAGCCCATTCGGTATAGGTTTGGCCTTGAGATCACTGGGTGTACTTTACACGCATAGTAGCTTTGAAAATAAGAGCTTGGGATAGTGATAAAAATGTTTTCCTTAACAAATGCTTGCTATGTAGTCATGCACACTTTATCACTCCATGGAATTATTACAAACCCTGATCCCCACAACCGAGCCGGTTCCAAAGACTTAAAAGTCATTGAAGAACAGAGAAAAAGCTCTCCTAGAGGGCTGGGTAAGGCTCTTTGTTCCAAGAATAAAGAGGAGATTCGACAGAAAGGTTGTAGCTGATAGAAGCGCATGTTCAAAAGGCATACAGTTCTATCGGCCTCAACAGAAGAAGTTGGAAACCAGAGACATTCCCTTTTACTTGATGGAGAAGGAGGGGGATCACATCCCAAATAGATTACTGCAACGCACTCTAAGTGGGGCTGCCTTTGAAGACAGTTCGGAAATTACAATTAGTCCAACGGGCGGCAGCCAGATTACTAACTGGAGCTACATACAGGGAGCATACCACCCCCCTGCTGTGTCAGCTCCATTGGCTGCCTGTCCATTTCCGAGCTCAATTCAAAGTGCTGGTTTTGACCTTTAAAGCTCTATACGGTTCTGGCCCAGCTTATTTGTCCGAACGCATCAGCCTCTACGTCCCACCTCGTAATTTAAGATCATTCGGGGAGGCCCTGCTCTCGCTCCCGCCAACTTCTCAAACACGGTTGGTGGGGACGAGAGAGGGCCTTCTTGGTGGTGGCTCCCCGTCTGTGGAACGCACTTCCAAGCGACATACGATCAACCCCATCCCTCCTGGCATTCAGGAAAAAAGTGAAATCTTGGCTGTGGGACCAGGCGTTTGCACATTAGCAGAATGCAGCACTTTGGACTGGATTTGTAACGGCAAGTTGATGGCTATGGCTCAATGCTCCTGTTATGGACGAAATACTGTTTTTAACTTAAGATAATGTGTATGATGTGTCAATGTTAATTGTTTTTTTAATGTGTTTTAATGCTTTTAATGCTGTATGTTTTTGGTTTTATATTGTATTTATTATGTTGGCATCGAATTGTGCCTTTTGTTAAGCTGCTCTGAGTCCCCCCTCGGGGGTAGAGAAGAGCGGGGTAGAAATGTTGGAAATAAATAAATGTTGTTATCCCGGTGGTGAATTCATTTTATTTATTTATTTTATTTACCGCATTTATATCCCGTCGACTTCTCAACCCTCGAGGGGGGACTCAGGACGGCTTACAATAAGCCCCGTTAAGAGGCTATTACACATGATACAATAATAAAATCACAGATAAAAACATATCATAGTTTTAATGCTAAGATTTTGTCTCAAATGTTATATGGAGCACAACTGCGTGCATTTAAAAGTGTCAAGGCTTTAGAAACCATCCAGACAAAATTCCTAAGAAGCCTCCTTAGCCTCCCAAGCTGTGTGCCTAATGTAATTTTACTTCTAGAGACAGGTCAGATCTCTGTTGAGTCTCGGATCTGGATGTATAAACTAAATCTTTGGTTAAAACTAATGTTTCTGCCTAAAGGCTTGGCCCCATTGCCCCTTGGTGATCTATTCCAATCAAGGTGGAAAAAAATAGTTCATGAGAAAATCCTAAACCTTGGATTTTCAGCTAATACCATTCTGACCATGGGCTATACAAAAGCCAAAGAAAACATACGACAGCGTACCTGGGACACAGAGCTGCAAAACTACCTCAACGCAGCCTCTACTCTTCCAATCTTCAAAGATAACGGAAGGGCTATGCATCCCGCAGAGTACTTAGGCAACCTAACCATCCCTAAACATAGGAAGGCGTTCTCTTTGGCTAAATTCAACATACTCCCTTCTGCTGTATTGGAGGGAAGATACAACAAAGTGCCATACAATGAACGCCTATGTCCCTGTGAGGCGGAAGCAGTGGAAACTGTGGAGCACGTTTTGTTGTATTGCTCTTTTTACCGCGACCTTAGTAAACATTTTATAAATCCAATTTTAGAAAGTCTACCAGGGAGATCTGTAAAGTTTTATCTAGATTATCTCTTGTCTGACCAACACCCCAAGGTCACTGTCAGGGTCAGCAGCTTCTGTGCAGCAGCAATAGCTTGTCGGCACAAGACGCTGTCACAGTCTTAGAAAGTTTTAATATTTATTTTGGTTTTACCATTGTCATTTTAGCATTTTAATGTTTAATACCATTTTAACTATCTTATTCAATATTGGGTTTTAAACTTTGCCTGTGTGTACCCTGACGATTGTACATTTGTGTACATGTGTTTGTACATGTATGTGTACCCTGATGTTTGTACATTTTTTATGCTGGTCATTGACCGAAATAAATCTTGTCAACATTATAATTAAAAACAATACATAATTTAAAACCATACAAAGTCATCATTAAAACAGTCAGGGGCGGTCTTTGCCATTACATATGTGGCCTAAATGCAAATTTTAGGCGCGTTTAAAGAAATAGAGATATAATGAATCTTGGGCGCTCTGGGGTGGGGCGCCATTGGCGGCGCCCGCGATGCGATAACAAACCTATTAACAATGCTGCTGCTCTGCGCTCCGCGAAATAAATATACAAATAGCGCATGCAAGCAGTGCCTACGGACCTCAAGAGAGGTCTGTAGGCACTGCGCATGCGCGAAAAAGGCTTAGAAAGGAGCCTCCACAAGCAGCGCAGCAGCAGGGCGGGCGATGCGGTGGGGATACAAAAATGCGCATAATGGCACAATGGAGCGCAAATGAATAACGCCGGGCGCCAAAATAATGTTCGCTAAAACAATAAAAATATTTTTAGAGCTCGGACCGCCCCTGAAAACAGTAGACCAGTCTTGTCGATTGTATTGTCATTCCAGATTATCCCTTTACCGTGCTGCCTTACATCTGTCCAAACGCCTGGTCCCAGAACCATGCCTTTAGTTTCTTCTGGAAAGCTAGGAGGGAGATAACCGATCTTACCTCCGTCGGGAGCGTGTTCCATAGGCGGGGAGCCACCGCCGAGAAGGCCCTGTCTCTCATCCCCGCCAGGCGCATTTGAGCTGTAGATTGAAGCGAGAGCAGGGCCTCCCTGGATGATCTTAGATTTTGGGGTGGGACATAGGGGTGGATGCGTTCAGACAAGTAAACTGGGCCAGAACCGTTTAGGGCTTTAAAGGTCAAAACCAGCACTTTGAATTGGACTCGGAGATGGACCAGCAGCCAATGGAGCGACACAATAAGGGGGTGGTATGCTCCCAGTATGTCGCCCCAATTAGTAATCTGGCTGCTGACCGTTGTACCAGCTGAAGTTTCCGAACCATCTTCAAAGGCAGCCCTATGTAGAGCGCGTTGCAGTAATCTATTTGGGATGTGACTAGAGCGTGGACGACCGTGGCCAGGTCAGACTTCCCAAGGTATGGGCGCCGCTGGCACACGAGTCATAACTATGCAAAAGCTCTCCCGGCCACCGCCGAGACCTGGGGTTCCAGGCTCAGCGATGAGTCCAGGATCAGTCCCAAGCTGCGAACCTGCGTCTTCAGGGGGAGTGTAACCCCGTGAAACCATGTAGGACTTTGTTTTGGATGTGTTGTTTCTTTCTTTGTAAAAGATGCAGGTGGCCTAGAAGAACCAAATAAAGATGAAGGAGAGAGAGACAAGTCTTCTGAAGTTAACCAAATGATCTCATTGCCAGAAACATTGTTTTGACGAAATCTGCTTAGATTCAAGCAGCAGTGGTGATCTATCCTGAGTTTTCATCTAAAAATAAACATCAACCGCTTTGTGCAGAAAGGTAACCGTCTTAACAGTTGAGTCTATTTTCTCTATTTTTTTCTGGCAAATTCTTGGTCTTGGTCTTTTCTGCATGTGAATATCTTCTGACCAGTCTGCGTAAACTATCAATCTAACTGCGTAAACTATCAATCTAACCAGCTTCTTCTTCTCTCCATACCCCACGTATTGAGAGAGACATTTTGGAACAGAAAAAATGACATAGGAGGAGCAAACAATATAAATAACTGGGTTGCGGTGAGTTTTCCCGACTGTATGGCCATGTTCCAGAAGCATTCTCTCCTGACGTTTTGTCCACATCTATGGTAGGCATCCTCAGAGGTTGTGAGGTCTGTGAAAACGAGTCAAGTGAGATTTATGTATCTGTGGAATAATGTCCAGGGTGGGAGGAGGAACTCTTGTCTGCTTGAGGCAAGTGTGAATGTTGCAATGGGCCAACTTGATGTGGGCGAAACGTCAGGAGAGAATGCTTCTGGAACATGGCCATACTGTCGGGAAAACTCACCGCAACCCAGTGATTCCAGCCATGAAAACCTTTGACAATACAATATAAATAACTATTTATTTTGCTTAGCTTTTGTGATTCTTCATGTTGGTATTGAACTAGTATTACGGTATTACATACTGACTGCTTTTAATGATGATTGTTTCATGGAAGCAAATTTCTACGTTGCAACAAATTAGAAAGGAAGGAAGGTTACTCCTGTATTTTAGATATATTTTTATTTTATTTATTTATTTATTTATTGTTCATTTTTGTATTCTGCTCCTCCCAGCAGGCTTGGGGCGGATAACAGTAAAAAATTACACGGGCAACATGCCACAACAAGTCGACATGCGGCCCTACAATTAATAAAACAAAACATAAAACCACATTAAAACACAGTGCATCGTCAACACACGGATTGAGAGGACATATAGCAAAGTTGGTTGGTCTAGTGTGCCTAGCTAAAGGCTAAGCCGAAGAGGGCCGTCTTGCAGGCCCTCCGGAAGGGGGCCAATTCCGAGATAGCTCGGGTGCTGTCCGGGAGGGCGTTCCAGAGCACCGGCGCCGCTACGGAAAAGGTCCTTTGTCTGGTCGTCAATAGGTGGCAGGAGCGGACTGATGGTATTAACAACAGATTTTGTTCATCTGAGCGCAGTGATCTCGGGGGAGAGTACGGGGTAAGGCGGTCCCTCAGGTACGCAGGCCCTAGGCCGTGTAAGGCCTTGAAGGTCAGAACCAACACCTTGAAGGCAATTCGGTACTCAATAGGAAGCCAGTGCAGTTGCCGGAGGATGGGTGTAATGTGCTCCCTCACCGGCACTCCTGCCAGCAAGCGAGCAGCGGCGTTCTGCACTAGCTTGAGTTTCCGAATTGCCGACAAGGGAGGCCAACGTAGAGGCATTACAGTAGTCTAGTCTCGAGATGACCGTCGCTGGATTACCGTGGCCAGGTCGGTCCTGGACAGGTAGGGCGCCAGTCGCCTAGCCTGTCGGAGGTGATAGAATGACGTCCTGCTGACCACCGAGACCTGAGCCTCCATGGTCAGTTTCAACAAAACCCCAAGCTCTTAACCGATGGCGATGGGTTAAGCCGCTCGCCATCCAGGGTAGGCAACCGGCACCCACCCAGCCCAGGCCGACCGGGCCACAGGATCTCCGTCTTCGACGGGTTCACCTTCAGCCGGCTGGCACGCAGCCAACCAGTCACGGCTTCAAGGCATAGATGGAAACAATCGGGTACGGAGTCCGGCCTGCCGTCCATTCTCAGCAGAAGCTGGGTGTCATCAGCGTACTGATAACACTCCAGACCAAAGTCGCGAGCCAGCTGGGCCAGGGGGCGCATATAAACGTTGAATAATAAGGGGAGAGGATAGCCCCTGGGGGACCCACAATTAAGTGGGAGTCTCCCGGAGACCTCCCCACCCCCTCCACACGTTGTCCCCGGTCCCGGAGGAAGGAGGCCACCCATTTAAGGGCAGTCCCCCTGACTCCGGAGCCGGCTAAGCGGTGGGTCAACAGTGCATGATCTACAGTATCAAACGCTGCTGTCAGATCTAACAAGACAAGCAGTGCTGATCCGCCCTGGTCCAGCTGGCGGCGAAGTTGGTCTGTAATGGCGACAAGCACGGTCTCCGTCCCATGCCCAATACGGAAGCCGGACTGGAAGGGATCAAGTCCAGCTGTGTCGTCTAGGAACCATTGCAGCTGATCCGCTGCTGCCCTCTCAATTACTTTGCCTAGGAAAGGCAAGTTGGAAACAGGCCTGTAATTGGAGGGAGCCGAAGGGTCTAAATTCGGCTTTTCCAGCAGCGGTTTCACCATAGCCTCTTTTAGTCCCCCCGGGAAGACTCCTTGCTCAAGGGAGCTATTTATGATCGTGCCCAGGGGGCCTCGTAGCCCCTCCCGGCAAGATCTAACAAGCCAGGAGGGGCACGGGTCGAGGGAGCAAGTAGTTGGTCTAGCTGCAGCCAGTAACCTATCGACAGCTGCTGCGTCCAGCAGTTGGAAACGGGTGAAGGTGGGCCCGCCGAGTGGCGGCGGAGTCTCGAGTTCGCTGACTGTATCAAGAGTAGCAGGAATGTCCCGGCGGAGAGTCGAAATCTTGTCAGTGAAAAAGTTCTGAAAAACCTCAGCTGTTGGAGCCAAACCCCTATCGTTTGGGACAGTTGGGATTGTTGTCAAGGACCAAATTATCTTAAATAATTGAGCTGGGCGTGAACTAGCTGACTCTATCAAGGAAGAATAATGAGCCTTTTTTTGCTTCCTTGATAGCTTGCTCATAAACCTCCTTAAACTGTTTATAAGCTGCTTTCGACGCTTCGTCACGGAGACTCCGCCACATGTCCTCTAGCTGTCTCTTTCTCCGTTTCATCGCCCGCAACTCCTCGGTGTACCACGGCGAGCGATTTCTACGGGGAAGGAGAGGACGCCTAGGGGCGATCTCGTCTAAGGCCGTGGAGAGACTGGTGTTCCAGTGCTCCACCAGCCCGTCGACCGAGTCGCTGAGGGGTTCCCAATCCCTTAGAGCATTCAGGAACCTAGTGGGTTCCATAAGTCTCTTTGGGCGAACCAGAATAGGTTTGGCACCCTTACCGGGAGGGGGGGCCAATCCCAGACGGACTTCCAGGACCTTGTGATCCGACCATGGAACCTCCGTAGTGGAGGTTAGGATCACCTGAATTCCGGCAGCGAAGATCAGATCTAATGTGTGTCCTGCGTGGTGTGTGGGGCCGGTCTTACAGAGTGAGAGTCCTAGTGCCTCCATGGTAGACACCAGGTCCACGGCTGCAGTTGACGGGGAGGTGGTGTGGGCGTGGACATTGAAGTCCCCCAGAACAATAAGTCTAGGGAACCTCAATGCCCACTCTGCGAGGCAATTTGCCCGTCGTCTCTTGAGAAGACATAACTCAGCAAGAAAGTCAGTAATGCTTGGGAACATTGAAGGCAGTAGGAAAAGTGTGATGACCTCGTTCCAGATGGATAGACTAATTTTGCAAGACTTGAGCAGGACTGTTGACGAGAGAGTGACTTTGGGGTCTTTCATTCATTGGGTTGCCATAAGTCAACAGTGAGTTTTTGGAAAATGGCATTCATAACCATTTGCAGCAGTTCTTAGACAACTCAGCCAGATTAGATCCCTTCCAGTCCTGCTTCCGTATTGGTCACGGGACAGAGACTGTGCTGGTCGCCATCACAGACCGGCTTCGCTGCCAGTTGGACCAAGGTGGGTCAGCGCTGCTTGTGTTATTGGACCTCACAGCAGCTTTTGATACAGTAGACCATGCATTATTGATCCACCGCCTAGCTGTGACGGGAGTTAGGGAGACCGCCCTTAAATGGGTGGCCTCCTTTCTCCAAGATTGAGGACAGCGAGTGGAAAGGGAAGGGGTGGTTTCGGGGTCCCCCAAGGGGCCATCCTCTCCCCTCTATTATTTAACATCTATATGTGTCCACTGGCCCAACTGGTGCGCAGTTTCGGTCTGGAGTGTCACCAGTACGCTGATGACATCCAGCTGGTGCTGAGGATGGAAGCCAGCCGGACCCTGTACCTGATTATTTCCATCAGTGCCTTGAAGCCGTGACTGGGTGGCTATGGGCCAGCAGGTTGAAAGTGAACCCGTCGAAGACGGAGATCCTTTGCCTGGGTTGTCCGGGGGGAAGGGGGAGCTCAAGCTGCCTGTTATGGACTGCGAGGCAATTTGCCCGTCGTCTCTTGTAAAAAGCCTGGGGGTCCAATTGGACCCTCTGCTCACGATGGAGACTCAAGTCGCCACTGTGAGCAGAGCGGCATTCTTCCATCTGCACCAGGCCAGGCAGTTGGTGCCCTACCTCTCCGGGAACGACCGAGCCACGGTGATCCAGGCCACGTCATCTCGAGGCTAGACTACTGTAACACCCTCTACATCGGCCTTCCTTTGTCGGTGACCCGTAAAGTTTAAGCAGATAAGGGACAGTCTTAAGAGTCTGAGAGTCTAATGGAGTCTGAGCAGTCTCAGATCTGACCATGTGGTCTGCAGTCCCCCCCCCCCCTCTCTCTCTCTCTCTCTCTCTCTCTTTCTGGCATTACTTAGGAAGGACTCATCCCACGCTTTCTACAAGCGCGTTGATGACTAAATAGGCCAATCTGAGATAGGCAAGTCCGGTTGCAGAAAGCACAGCAGAAAGTCTCCTTGGGTGATGTTGTTTCCAAGTTGCGGTTCTTTCTGCGTTGTCATAAGAACATAAGAACACAAGAAGAGCCATGCTGAATCGGGCCTCAGCCCATCTAGTCCAGCATTCTGTGTCACACAGTGGCCCACCAGTTGTACACGGGGATCTCTAGCAGAAAGGAGGGCAAAACCCTCACCTGCTCCCGACCCCCCACAACCAGTACCCGGGGAAAATCCTGCCTGCCTCCATCAACACAGAGGTGGCACTTGGATGTCCATTTCAGTAGCTACTGATTCCCTTGGTATCCATGAATCTGTCTAATCCTGCCTTGAAGCTGTCGTTTCTCTTCGAGACCCATTCAGTGTGTCTTCTCGAAAGAGACGGCAGCATTGTGGATAGTGCATCTCCATGCCTCCTGATGTGAGGCCAGGGAGCCTGAGATGTTATTTCAGGGAGTCCTTATATCTCTTTTTTGGGGCCCCTCTCTTGCGCTGACCCGTGGCAAGTTCACCCTAGAGTAGTATCTTTGGGAGGCGGTGGTCCTCCATCCTAGAGACGTGCCCTGACCAGCGCAGCTGAGTTCTCAAATAGCAAGACCTCAACGCTGGTGATCCCTACTTGCTCAAGGACAGCAACATTCGTCACATAGTCAGTCCAGTGTACATTTAGGATTGAGCGAAGACAGTGCTGATGAAAGCGTTCGAGGAGTCGTAGGTGTTGGTGATAGGTGACCCATGTTTCAGACCCATAAAGGAGAATAGGTCAAGAAACATAGAGAAAAGGGAAAGCTGCATTCCAAAACATACATGTACAATACAGTAATAAAACAGAATCATACACAAATTATTAGTGAAGGCTTGCAGCAGTTTTCTATTTCCAACATGTTTCATCCTTGCTCTTTTAAATATTCAGAATACGCATGAGAAGTTGTTGGTTTCTGTAAGTAGAAAAGACTGATCTCACACCCTCTTTTCCATTCTCTATTTATGTAGTTCCTGGGGTTATTCTGTCCGTTTCCTCTTTTCTTCCATTGTCCACATAACAGTGAGTAATATTCAGAGGGGGGAAAAGAATGAAGTAAATCTAAGTGAGATTTACTTCATTCTCTCTCCCCCCGCCCCGAATATCGGATATTGTTATGTGGAGAATGAAATATGCCTACTGATGGCACACTGCACATCATAAAACAGTAACCAGTGAAAGATTAACTAGTAAAAGGGAGAAAATCAATGTAGAAAACAATGTCTGCCACTTTCCTAGCCAGAAGATAAAGTGCTTCAAAAAGTATTAGCTGAACAACAAATCTCAACTTACTACAAACACCGTAATTATGCGTGTGCATCTTGCATTCTGAAACACGTGTAAATAGGTGCAGTGTTTGATTGGACATTTTTTTCTTACTTTGTTTTTTTTTTTTTTGTATTACAGAATTGTTCGCGTTTTCTTCATCATGGATGGACTCCAGTTAACATCCTGCTGTAATAATTAAAAACGATGAGGAAAACATAATATATAGGTCCAGGATCCTTTTACTTAGCTTTGCCTTCATATAGCCTCTGAACTTTGTTCTGAAACAAAATTAAGCACTGAAGGCTGTTTTTTGCCATTGGGAAGCCACTCGAAATCCATGTTTATTTGCCTGCTTGAATTCTGTTTATTTGTTACAACAAAATAAGTGATTGATACTCTAGCTCAGTGTTTTTCAACCTTTTTCCTATCCACGGCACATTTTTTACATTTCCCAAATCCTGGGGCACACCACCAACCAAAATGACACAAAATGACACTCTAACACAGTCATACATATAGTTAATATGTTTTTAAATGTATTTATACACGCAGTGTGAAACCTGGGCCTGTTTCGATGAACACAACATAGATATCCTGGCAGGAATGGTAGAAAGACACACACAAAGGTCTTGTTCAACAGCTGGGAGTTATAGTTCACCCGTAATCAAAGAGCATTCTGAACTCCACCAATGATGGAATGGAATCAAACTTCCCACACAGAACTACTAAAACCAAGAGAAAATACTATAAGAGTTTGGTGGGCATTGACCTTGAGTTTTGGAGTTGTAGTTCACCTATATCCAGAAAGCACTGTGGAGGGGAGGGAGGAAGACGTGGGGCGAGTCTGCGCAGTAGCGCCTGCACGGGTCACGTCTTCCTCCCTCCCGCAGAAGCGGCAGCGTGAGCAAAGCGAGGCAAAGCGAGCAGAGCGAGGCTGGGAAGAAGGGAGCCCGAGTGGAGAAGAAAAAGTGTTTGGCAGGAGGGGGAAGAAAGGGTATTGGTGGTTTCAATTTCCCACAGCACACCTGATGATCGCTCATGGCACACTGGTTGGGAAACACTGCTCTAGCTCAGGCTTAGGCAAACTTCGGCCCTCCAGGTGTTTTGGACTTCCAACTCCCACAATTCCTGGCTTCAGGCTTCATCTTTTTCCCCCCTCAACCGCTTAAGCGAAAAAGAAGAGGCCTGAAGCCAGGAATTGTGGGAGTTGGAAGTCCAAAACACCTGGAGGGCCAAAGTTTGCCCATGCCTGCTTTAGATAAATATTTATTTTATTTGTATGCCATCTTTATCCCATAACGGGACCCGAGGCAACATACATTTTTAAAAATACAGTTTAAAAACTCAATACAATTATCAAAACACAACTAATTTAAAAAACATTAAAAGCTCACTATCTCCTCTGAACTTGGTAGCTAAGCAGGATAGCCCTAGTTAGTACCTGGATAGAAGACTGCCTATGAATACCAGTTGCTGTAAACTATTTGTGAGGGGAAGGAACTGCTAAAAATCTCCTGTGTTAAAATCTCCCTGCCTTAAAAATCCTATAACATTTATGGTATCACCGTATGGTATCACCATGTGACTTGAAGACCAGGGGCAGATTTAATGGTAAGCAAAGTAAGCAGCCGCTTAGGGCGCCACGTGGTCAGGGGCGAATCCAGCCGCCAGGTTCTGCGCATGCGCAATTGGTGCGCGCTACTCCAGCTGGACGGAGACGAGAATCACGCCCTACACAAGGCCGAAAAGGCTGAACCTTTTGCAGCCGGGACGGAGCCTCCCGCCTCTGGCTGCAAAAGGTTCCTCCTTTTCGGCCTTGTGTAGGGCGCGATTCTCTTCTCCATCCAGCTGGAGTCGCACGCACCAATGGCGCATGCGCAGGCGTGCATGCGCCCCCTCCATGGGCTGGAAACTAAGGAGGAGGGTTTGGCGGCCGAGGCAGAGCCTCCACCCTTGGCCGCCAAACCCTCCTCAGTTTCCGGCCTTGTGGAAGGTGCGCATGTGCACCGGGGGTGCATGCGTGGAACTAGCTGGCTCTGCGCATGGGCACCCTCCACGAGGCCGGAGAGCAAGGGGGCGCCAAAATAATGTTCACTTACCATTTTGAATTACCTTAGTCCGGCCCTGTTGAAGACCCAGAAACACACACAGTGACTAGGAAAACAGCAGATACACAAAGCAGAGAAATTATAAAACAACGTGCACCCTTATGTAAAAAGAAATGTGTAACATGATCTATATACTATTGGAAGTAAGTGCAGCTTCAAATAAGTGTGCATAATTACTTGGCTACAATTATAAACATAAATTTTATGTATTTTTAATTCCACAGTGAGCACTTTCCTACTAAAAATTGATTTTGGCCACACCAGTTGCATAATTTTCAGAAAAGTAGCTGTGCATGGTCTGACTGTAGTAAATTTTGGTACATGTGAATCTCCATAACTATTTGGGAAACGGGATTCATAACAGTTTTGGAAAGCCACTGGTCAAGAAAAGACATGACCTTGTTAGAAGTCACAACCTTTTAGGAAAGTGACGTTCACCATCATTCATGCAAGGCAACTAGCTGTTAAACCGATGCACCTAGATATGTCTTTGAACTGTCAGGGAAAAAGATATGCCAATGCACAAAAACATATATATTCAGCAGAGTTTAGTTGCCCCGAAACATCTACTCTCCCTTAAAATATATTTGCCTTTAATTCATGCTCTCAAGAGACAAATAAACAGTCTTCTTTAAAAGTAACAGTTTGTTTACTCACAAAATTTCACGTATACAGCATACAGGCAATTCTCTTATTGAATCCAGTTGCAATAGGATTTTAAATAGTTCACCTGTGTAGGTAACACAGGCCATCTTCCTTAGAATCAATAGTCCATAGTCCAAAGTATATATTGCTTTTGAGAGCCTAATAATTCTCTAAGCACACATCTTACTGCAGCGGAAACGGTACTTTCCTGCAGTCTTCTAAAAGCAAACACACACTGACTTCTCAAAGCACACAGGTGGCTTCTAGTCATGGGGCCAAATTTTGTCCCATTCCTTTCATTCGTGTTTCCATTTCATTCCGTCCATTCGGAGGGCACGAAACAGAAAGGCCGCTCCTGAAACGAAAATGCAATCGATACGAAAGGCAGGCAGGACAGGTAGCGTGGGGCCTGGCAGGGCCTGCAGCTGAGCACCAAGTAAGGAGCGCTTCTTATTCAGCGTTCAGGTGCAGTTCTTGTGAGACCTGGATATATAGGCGGAAAGCTTGCACCCAGAGGCCCAAAGCACCCAGGTTTATGGTTGCAGGCTTTGATCCTACGCAGCCGGGCCTCGCAGGACCTGCAGCCAAGTGCCAAATAAGGGGCGCTCCTTATTACCTAGCGCTCAGCTCCAGGCCCTACCAGGCCTGGGCATGTAGGCTGGGAAACCTGCACCCATATGCCCAAGGCGCCTGGGCTTATGGGTGTAGATCATGGGCCTATGTGCTGCCTGGGCTTGGCAGGACCTGCAGCTGAGCACCAAGTAAGGAGCACTCCTTATTCAGTGTTCAGGTGCAGGCCTTGTGAGACCCGGATATGTAGGCCAAAGCTTGCACCCAGAGGCCCAAAGCACCCAGGTTTATGGGGGCAGGCTTTGATCCTACGCAGCCGGGCCTCGCAGGACCTGCAGCCAAGTGCCAAATAAGGGGCGCTCCTTATTACCTAGCGCTCAGCTCCAGGCCCTACCAGGCCTGGGCATGTAGGCTGGGAAACCTGCACCCATATGCCCAAGGCGCCTGGGCTTATGGGTGTAGATCATGGGCCTATGTGCTGCCTGGGCTTGGCAGGACCTGCAGCTGAGCACCAAGTAAGGAGCACTCCTTATTCAGTGTTCAGGTGCAGGCCTTGTGAGACCCGGATATGTAGGCCAAAGCTTGCACCCAGAGGCCCAAAGCACCCAGGTTTATGGTTGCAGGCTTTGATCCTACGCAGCCGGGCCTCGCAGGACCTGCAGCCAAGTGCCAAATAAGGGGCGCTCCTTATTACCTAGCGCTCAGCTCCAGGCCCTACCAGGCCTGGGCATGTAGGCTGGGAAACCTGCACCCATATGCCCAAGGCGCCTGGGCTTATGGGTGTAGATCATGGGCCTATGTGCTGCCTGGGCTTGGCAGGACCTGCAGCTGAGCACCAAGTAAGGAGCACTCCTTATTCAGTGTTCAGGTGCAGGCCTTGTGAGACCCGGATATGTAGGCCAAAGCTTGCACCCAGAGGCCCAAAGCACCCAGGTTTATGGGGGCAGGCTGTGGGCCTACGCAGCCGGGCCTCGCAGGACCTGCAGCTGAATAAGGAGCACTCCTTACTGGGCGCTCGGCTGCAGGCACCCTGGCACTTTGGGCTTACCATGTGCCCAGGCCTGGCAGGGCCTGCAGCTAAGTGCCGAGTAAGGAGTGCTCCTTATTACCCAGTGCTCAGCTGCAGGCCCTGCCAGGCCCGGGCATGTAGGGTGGGATACCTGCACCCGTAGGCCCAAGGCACCTGGGCTTACGGGCGTAGATCGTGGGTCTATGTGCCGCCCGGGCTTGGCAGGACCTGCAACTGAGCACCGAGTAAGGAGCGCTCCTGCCAAGCCCGAGCACATAGGCCGGGAAGCCTGCACCCTTGGGCCCAAGGCGCCCGGGCTTATGGGTTTAGGCTCAGGGCCCCCACTGAAACCCGGGACACTAAACTTCTACTCTCTCTAAGAGTCTAATAGTGTCTATGTCGACTGAAGTCTAAAGCAAACACTGTTTTAAAATGGAGTCTTAGTCCTGGGCATGTCCAGACCTGATCACGTGGCCTGCAGCCCCTCCCGCAACAAAATGGTTAGGTAAAATTACAAACCAATACACACATACAATACAGCAAGCAATTACCAGTATATACATAACAAACAACTAGTGGAGGCTCAAGAAGGTTGCTATTTCCAACAGCGAAGACATGTTTTGTTTCTACCTTTTTTGTGAGCTAAATATGACGTGTTACTCTCGTGTTACCATGGTGTAGAAGCGGAAATATAAGTAGGAGGAAATGGACTCAAAAGGGAATGAAAAACAAACTACCTTTGTAATGGTAATGGTTCAATTAACGTTGAAATTGTGCCCTTTCACAATTGGCAATAATGCAATACTTTAGCATGGTTAATTTAGCAAGAGATGTCGTTAATTGTCCTATTCAGCATCTTACAGAGGACATCACGAATATTGAAACCATTTCATTATGGAGTTGAGCAGGTTTCAACACCTTTTAGTCCGAATGTGGCCTTTACCACTGTATGTTTAATGCCATTCAGTTAACACTTTCTTCTTCAGTTCTCACGTATTCATTAAATTATGCACAAAATACCAAACTCTAAAATGGCCCTATTGGCTTTCTGCTCTTTTAGTGAGAATGAACATTAAAGGTCAGTCCCATCCAGCCAAACCAGTGGTTCCCAAACTTTTTTGGCCTACCGCCCCCTTTCCAGAAAACATTTTACTCACCGCCCCCCTAGAAAATATTTTTAAATTCTTTTAATAGCAATTAAACAGAAAGATATATGTATTAGTGTTTCTACCTTTTTCATAAAATTAAATGTTTTAATGTGTTTTAATTTTAATTTAAATGTTATTTTAATTGCATGTTGTTTTTATGGCATTGAAAAAAGAAGGGACCGGCACTGGACAAGCGAGGCCCACCTGGAAAAGCGCCTCCCGCTCGCCCTGCCCCGCGCCAGGCCCAGCAAGGCGCACTTGCAAGGACGTCCCCATTGGAAGAAAGAGGCAATACACAGGACTGCGCCGTGGGTGGGGTTGACGAGAAGGAGGTGCGCACTGCAGTTTCCACAGCAACACCTGCCCGGGGATTGCGCGCTTGCGACTGTCCCTGCGAGTTGGAATCCCTGGGCAGGCGTTGCCGTGGAAACCGCAGTACGCGCCTCCTTCCTCTCGTCAACCCCGCCCATGGCGTAGTCCTGTGTATCGGCCTCTTTCTTCCAATGGGGACGTCCTTGCAAGCACACGACCCTGCAAGTGGCAAGCCTGGCTCACGCCACCTCCCCATTACAGGGGTTCAGCGCCCCTCAAATTCTCCTGAGCCTCCCAGCGCCCCTGGGTGGTGGGGCCAGCTATTATTGCCTGAAGCCGCTTCCAGAATAAACAGAGAAATGACACTTCCCCAAACTATAAATCCCAGAATGGTGTTGAACTGCATTAGTTTTACCATGTAGAGGCACCCTAAGCTGTTCATCCGCAAGGAGAAACTGGAGAGCAGACTCGGAAAACACATACGTAACAGTCTTCAAGAGATGTCATTTTGTTTTAAGTTAGAAAAATTATTGCCTATATTTGCATCTGCTTGAATAAATCAGCACATTCAATTTTATGCAGTTGAGAAATTCTGCAAGTTGATGTCTTTTTAAAGGTTTTTGCAGGAGACACATTCACGGCGGAGAAAGATATACAAGCAACCCTGGACTCCTTGCTCTGAGAAAGGGTGCTCAAGGCTAAAGCACTGTTTTTATTTACTTGGTGTTCAGCACAAATATATTCAGTAAATCTGTGTGAACAAATATCCGTAAGACAAGGACAGCTGGAGTATTATACGAAGAGACACCTTTGTTGACATTTGCTTTATGTGAAAGCAAAAGAAGAATACACTGCAAGTGGGTTGGTTTTTCCCCCCTGACATTACGTTTAGTCATGTCTGTCTCCAGGGGTGTGGTGTGTGCAGAGGCAGCCCAAGGTAATTTTACATGGTAGGCAAAAATGATTTTAGCCCCCGCCCCCAACCAAACCAAACCTGGAGCAGGCGCGGAGGCGGAGTTACCATTCTTCTCAGCCTCAGGCCCCTTCTTCCTTTTCCCTCTTGTTATCGAGCAATTTGGAAGTATCCCTGCCATGGTGGGTTCTGGCGATCCTGGTCTGCTGGCATCATGAAACCCCTAGGGCAGGGATCAGGAGCCTATGGCTCGGGAGCCATGTGTGGCTCTTTTCATGATTGCATCTGGCTCTCCAGAGCAGCCTGGGCCTCGGTTTCCCAGCATGCAGTGGGGAAGAGTGAAGCAAATGCACTGTGACTGCTGCTTACGCGCCGCCATCGCTGCCTCTTCCTCATCCCCCGCTGCTCTCGGGGCCCTGCGCCCTCTTCGCCAGGGATGGCGGAGCCCGACGGTGGCACCTTGTCCTCGTCTTCCTCTTCGTCCTCCGCCACAGGCCTCGGGGGAGGCAAAGGAGGCGGGCCTGGCCCTGGCACCGCGGACCCGGCCTTGCTGCCCCTGGGGGATGACCAGCTCATTGCTCTCGTCATCGGGCAGCTCAAGAGCTATGGCCTCTTTTACCCTTCTGGGGGGACTGCCTCGCCGACACCAAGGTCCGCCTTGACCCCGTGCCCTCCTCCCCCTTCCTTCCTTCATTTCTCTTCCTTTCATTTTCCCTCTCTTTTTCTTTCATTATTTCACCCTTTCCTTCTTCTTCTCTCCGTCCTTTTTCCTCCATTCCCCCTCCCTCCCTCTTCCTTCCTCTTCTATTCTTTCCCCCCAAGTCTTCCTTTCCTTCTCTTTCCTTTCTTTTCCCCCCCTTTCCTTTCCTCCCTCCCCATTTCCTTCTTTCTTTCCCCCTCCTTGTCTCTCTCCTGCTTTTCTTTTCTTCCTTTTCCATAGTTTGTTCTTCTTTCTTCCTCTTCCCTTCCTCCCTTATTTCCTCTTTCTTTCTTTCCCCCTTCCTCCCTTCCGTTTTCTCTTCCTTCCCAGAGTCCTGAACGTGCCTTTTGCAGAGCCAGGTCTGAAGTGTCCCGTCATTCTTCTGGAGGAATCCTTTTCTCATCGTGTGTACGTATAGACTCACATTTAGTTGAATTCAGTCTTAAAATGTATTATATATATTATATGAAATAAATTTCCAAATATTTTGCTTTCATGGTTCTCTGAGTCAAAAAGGTTCCCGACCCCTGCCTTAGAGCAGTGTTTCCCAACCAGTGTGCCGGGGCACACTAGTGTGCCGTGAGCGATCATCAGGTGTGCCGTGGGAAAATGGAACCTCCAGGAGGGGGGGGGGGAGTCTAGCGTGTTGAAGTATAAAAACCCTAAGAAACCTACCTCGATAAAGGCACAAAATGACAAACATCCCCCCTCCCCACCCGTTGTCTACTTGGTCTCTCCCTCTCCATGCATTGGGAAGGCCCGCCTCCCTTTCCCCAAGTAGAGACCTCCTCTTGCCTCCTGGGGGTTCTGTGTGGGAAGTTTGGCCCAGTTCTATCATTGGTGGGGTTCAGAATGCTCTTTGATTGTAGGGAACTATAAATCCCAGCAACTACAACTCCCAAATGTCAAGGTCTGTTTCCTCTGAACTCCATCTGCGTTCATATTTGGGCATATTGAGGATTCATGCCAAGTTTGGTCCTGATCCAACATTGTTTGAGTCCACAGTGCTCTCTGGATATAGGTGAACTACAACTCCAAAACTCAAGATCAATGCCCACCAAACTCTTATAGCATTTTCTGTTGGTTATGGGAGTTCTGTGTGGGAAGTTTGTGTCTTTCTGCCATTCCTGCCAGGATATCTATGTTGAGTTCATCAAAACAGGCCCAGGTTTCACACTGAGTGTATAAATACATTTTAAAAACATATTAACTATATGTATGACTGTGTTAGAGTCTCGTTTTGTGTCAGTTTGGTTGGTGGTGTGCCTCAGGGTTTTGCAAATGTATAAGGTTGGGAAACACTGCCTTAGAGAATCCACATGGAACACAGACTCCCTGGGGACCCAGAATCCATGATGGGATGTTGGAACTCCCTGCTGCAGGGTCAGTTAGCTGGCACTTTTGAAAAATAATACTTAAGAACCAAAAGGTTATTCCCAGGGTGCAAGGACCAGGAGCCAGAAAGCGAGATAACAGAAAGTCTTAGAATTAGTCAAGGATTATAGGAGAGGAGGCAGGAAAGGGACACAATGTACCACTCTGGAGGGGGGAAAGTTGCAATTAATTGTTTTTATTGGGAGCAGGGCCGTAGCCAGGATTTTGTTTCGGAGGGGGGTGAGTTTGGTTCGGGGGGGGGGGGCTGAGACTGGGTGGAAGAGGGTCTACCCTAGCAAACCTTTTGTATTGTTATCCCAATAACCCCATCAATGTGGGATAAAATGAGCATGGTGATCAGATCATGATATGAATAAACATAACAGTTTAATTAATGTACCAGTAAGGCCCTCTCGCGGACCACCCTGAGAATTTCGGGGGCTGAAGCCCCCTTAGCCCCCCCCCCCGGCTACATGCCTGATTGGGAGGAAGGGTTTGTTACCATGTTAAAAAGGGGAAAGAAGAGGAGGCTGAGACAGATCCCTCGGAGAGGCTGCTGCTTCAGCCACTGTGGAACTGTGGAACTCCCTGCTGCAGGCCAGATGGACTTGAAAGGAAAGGAAAAGGGGGGGGGAGAGAGGTTCAACAGCAGTTTCAGCCTCTTCTTAAGGAAGCAAAGGAAGGGGCCTGAGGTCTGTCAGGAATGGTGGGAGTTGAAGTCCAAAAAAACACCTGCAGGGAGGGAGGCAGGGAGGGCCCAAGTTGGCCCAGGCCTGGCCTAGGCTGTGCATGGGAGTCCAAAGGCTACTGCGCCTATCTGGTGGACTTCAATCTGGAGGAAGAACATAAGAACATAAGAACATAAGAAGAGCCATGCTGAATCGGACCTCAGCCCATCTAGTCCAGCATTCTGTATCACACAGTGGCCCACCAGATGTACACCTTTATTCACCTTTTCTATCCCATGCATGATTTTATACACTTCGATCAAGTCACCTCTTAAACGCCGTCTTTCAAGGCTGAAAAAGACCAAGGCATTGCAACCTGATTTCATAAGGAGCCGCTCCATCCCTTGGATCATTCTTGGTGCCCTTTTTGTACCTTTTCCAGTTCCGTTATATCCTTCTTAAGGTGCGGAGACCAGAATTGTACACAGCACTCAAATGTGGCCTTACCATCGATTTGTAGAGAGGTAATACAACATTTGCTGACCTATTTTCGATTCCCTTCCTGATCATGCCAAGCATAGAATTTGCTTTTTCACTGCTGCTGCGCACTGGGTTGACATCTTCATTGAGCTGTCCACCAAGACCCCAAGATCCCTTTCCTGGTTTGTCTCGGAAAGCTTTGACCCCATCAATTGGTAGGTGTAGTTGGGGTTCTTTGCCCCGATGTGCATGACTTTACACTTGTTTAGGTTAAAATGCACTTGCCACTTTGTTGCCCATTCACTCAATTTCGAGAGATCTTTCTGGAGCTTTACAATCAGTTTCATTTTTAACTACCCTGAACAATTTAGTGTCGTCTGCAAACTTTGCTACCTCAGAATTCACTCCTACATCCAGATCATTAATGAATAAATTAAAAAGTAACGGACCCAAAACTGAACCTTGGGGTAGGCCACTTCTCAGGAACTGTAGTAGGAGAGAATGGGAAGTCCCTTGGCCCTGCAGGCTGGTTGTGGCCCCTCCAGTGGTGTGTGTGTGTGTGTGTGTGTGTGTGTGTGTGTGAGAGAGAGAGAGAGAGAGAGAGAGGCTGCCTGCCAGCTGCTGAAGGGAAAGCAGGAGGGGAGGGGCCCCGCCCGCCCCAGTCACGAGGCCAAAGAGGAGGAGGCGCCCACGACACTGTGTTGTGTCTGCTGCTGGGGCTGTGCCATGGAGGAGAGCCTGGCGCGCGCCTTGGGGGGCCTGAGCCTCCAGCAGAGAAGCAGGGGCCCAAGCAGGGCTCCCCCTGGCCGGCCCCGCCGCTTCCACAAGAGCCTCTACCTCCTCCGAGGCCTCCCCGGGTCTGGGAAAAGCACCTTGGCCAGGTAAACACAGCTCCCCCCCCCCTCTTTACTGGCTGGCTCCACACACCCAGGCAAGGTTAGGGAAAGGTCCCACCTGGCTGTGGGGTGCATCACCTACTACACTGCACAAGGAATTATTATTTATTGTTTATCAAACTTTATGTATACCCCGCCACCCCCTCCCAGAAGGGACTCGGGGCGGCTTCCATGAGGCCAAGCCCAACAACACAGCAACAAAACAACAACACAGCAGCAAATAAAAGCAGTACAATCAATAAAACACATTCAAACAGTCAGTACACAAAGTGTGAAACCGTCGTGGCCAGGTCATCTATTCAGATTTCTAAAATAAACTAGCTGTACCCGGCCACGCTTTGCTGTGGCTGACTGTGGTGGTTTCCAAAGTGAAGTCCTGAGAAAGTAGTGGTATTAGACTCAGTTGGAAGGGACTCCCAAAGGTCTTCTAGTCCAGCCCCCTCCTTTATGAGAGGCAGAAATATTGAGTTACTATTTAATTAGTATTGATTATTAATATTTTTGGAGTCAGCTGAAAGGGACTCCCAAAGCTCATCTAGTCCAGCCCTCCTTTTTATGCGAGTCACAAAGATTGGAGTTACTATTTCACTATTATAATAATTATTATTATTATTCTCATTTGGGACTCCCATCCCAGCCCCCCCTCCTTTATGCCATGCAGGAATATTGAGTTACTATTTTATAATTATACATTATTATTATACATTATTATTATTTTTATTGGACTGATTTTACAGGGACTCCCAAAGGTCATCTAGTCCTGCCCCCCTTTTTATGGCAGGTAGGAAGATGGGAGTTACTATTTTATTATTATACATCACCTTCATTATTATTATTCTCATACAATTGGTGAGGGGGGGGGGAGGAAAGAAAGGGAGACAGGGAGGAAAGGGAGGAGTGATGGAGAAAAGGACAGGAAGGAGGGAAAGAAGTAAAGGATGGAGAAGGGAAGTAGAGAAATGGAGGAAGGGAAAGAAGGAGGGAGGGAAGGAGAGGGTTGGAGTGCATGGGCTTTAGGGCTCCCTTCCAATTGGTTAGCCATCTGTTGTGAGGGCTTTGATGGTGTCTTTCTGGCCCATGAGGTTGCAAGTAATGTGAGTTGGATTGCAACCCCTATGACCCCCACCCTGGCACCTGCCTCCTTCCCTTGTGCTCTGGGAGTGTGTGTGTGGGATGAAGAGACTTAGTGTCAGGGGCGGTCTAAGGTAATTTTAAATGGTAGGCGAACATTATTTTGGTGCCCCCCCCCAAAAAACATTATTTTGCCGCCCCACATGTAAAACAAAAATACAATTATAATATCACAATACCATTAGTAGTATTATATTGTATCAATGTATATACAGTATATTATACCATACTCGTACTATATTATATCATAATTATATTATACTACATTGCAATATAATTATATTATAATATATTGACATTATAATATAATGTAACATTCTATTATATTATTATTATAAAATAATAAAATTATTTATTTAAATAAAATTATCCTCTACTAAATATTTTCATTACTCTTATAAAACTCAAATAACCCAAAATAAAGTAAAATAAAATATTATATATTACTATTTTGTACAATACCACTATACTGCAATATTGTTTGTAATATTACATGTAATATAAAATATATCATTATTATATTGTTATATTGTATTTGTATTATATTGTATGACAATATTAAGCAGAACTGTATAATAATCAACAAGAAATGCAATGTAAATGCATCAAAATCAGAATATATTACTTACCACCCGACTCATAATCCATAGGAGTCTCCCATAAGTCCAAAATTAGGATCCCAATGTAAATGTAAATAGAAAAACAGCCAAAATGTTCAAATGAGGTCGAATACAGACAGCGCGGCCTGGGCAAATTTTGGCCCTCCCTCCCTCTAGGTGTTTTGGCCTCCAACTCCCACAACTCCTCATAGCCTCAGGCCCCTCAGGTCTAGACAGAAATAGAGCCGAAGAAAGGAAGGAGGGAGAGAAGAGGTCACAGGAAAGGAGGAGGAGGAAAGCCCTTCATTCATTCCTTCACTTACACTTCCTTCACTGATTCTTTTCTCCTTCCCTGCAAACACGCGCGCGGTGGAGACAAAGGGAGAGGGGAAGCACTCCCTGCCTGTCCGATAGGGAGTGCTTTGCTTACAGGCTTCTGCGCAAGGAAGCTACTGGGCATGCGCAGAGGTTTTCGCACATGTGCAGTTGCTCCTGTGCTCAACTTCAGCTCCGGAGCAACTGCGCCTGCGTGAAAACCTCCGCGCATGCCCAGAAGCGGCGTCGGAGCACACAAGGCCGGGGTCAAAAAGCAGGCAGCTGCAGCACTGTCTGAGGAACATCGGCAGGGCCAGGATGGCGCCCCATGCAGCCAGGATGGCGCTCCCTTCCCAGATGGCGCCCTAGGCGGCCGCCTACTTGGCCTATCTTGTAGGACCGCCCCTGACTGGAGCAGACAGAGGTAGATTGTATAGAACAGGAAGGTTTCCAGGACAATGTGGGGCAGTCACCCACCTGGGAATTGAAGTGCTTCTGAGGACTTCAGGGGTGACACTCCCCCTGAAGACGCAGGTTCGCAGTTTGGGTGTGATCCTGGACTCATCGCTGAGCCTGGAACCCCAGGTTTCGGCGGTGACCAGGGGAGCATTTGCACAGTTAAAACTTGTGCGCCAGCTGCGCCGTACCTTGGGAAGTCTGACTTGGCCACGGTGGTCCATGCTCTGGTTACATCCGTATAGATTACTGCAATGCTCTCTACGTGGGGTTGCCTTTGAAGACTGTTCGGAAGCTGCAACTAGTCCAACAGACAGCAGCCAGGCTGATAACAGGAGCGCCATTCAGAGAGCGTACAACTCCTCTGTTGTGCCAGCTTCACTGGCTGCCAGTTTGCTACCGGGCACATGTGGATCTTACATCATTTAGGCACCAGGTCCTGTCTGATTTTAGAAGATAAGCAGGGTCAGCCTCTAATTAGTACTTGGGTGAGAAATCATCAACAAATACCAGGTTGTAGGTTATGTTTTAAAGGAAGGAACTGAGTATTCCTTCCCTAAGAAAACCCTATGGAATTCATGGGGTTACCATGTCAATAGGTAACGTAAAGGCGTCACTCACACACAGGCTCAAGGTCTGTATCTGGCTTTAGCCTTTAAAGCCCTAAACGGTTCAGGTCCAACTTACCTGTCCGAACGCATCTCTCCCTATGAACCATCGAGATGTTTAAGATCATCTGGAGAGGCCCTGCTCTCGGTCCCGCCTTCTTCGCAGGCACTACTGGCGGGGACGAGAGACAGGGCCTTTTCAGTGGTGGCTCCTCAGCTTTGGAACGTCCTCCCTAAAGACATCAGATCGGCCCCCTCCCTCCTGACGTTTCGCAAGAAAGTCAAGACCTGGTTATTTGAGCAGGCATTTCCTGATGAAATATAAGGCTTAATTGCATATAAGGAATGACGACGATGTGATGGAAACTGTTTTCAACATGACGCTGAGGCTGCAATTGTATGTTTTTAATTGTTAAATTGTTATTATATGTTTTTTTCTGGGGGGGGGGGTTGACTTGTTGCTGTGTTGTATTGAGGGCAGAGACTGCCTGTGTAAACCGTCCCAAGTCGCCTTTGGGCTGAGAGGGGCGGTATAGAAACGTGACAAATAAATGACAAATAATAAATTTGCAGAGATTGAACACAGCAGGGTATTAATTACTTTATTCAGGGAAGGCACATTGGGACAGCCACGTCTTCAGGCTCCTCCTAAAAACTGCCAAAGTGGGGGCTTGTCTAATATCCTTGGGGAGCGAGTTCCAGAGTCAGGGGGCCACCACAGAGAAGGCCCTCTCGTCCCCACCAAACGCACCTGTGAAGGGGGCAGGAGCGAGAGCAGGGCCTCTCCAGATGAACGGAAAGATCACCTGGGTTCGTAAACAGAAATGTGGTCATGCAGGTAGGCGGGTCCCAAACCCTTCAGGGCTTTGTAGGTAAGAACCTGCACCTTGAATTGGGACCGGAAGATGAACAGCAGCCAATAGAGCTCCTTGAACAGGGGGGTTGACCGCTCCCTGCAATTTGTCTCGTTATCTGGCTGCTGAGCGTTGGACCAATTGAAACTTCCAGGCCGTCTTCAAGGACAATCCCACGTAGAGTGCATTACAGTAGTCGAATCTGAAGGTGACTAAGGCGTAGACCACCATGGCCAGATCCGACTTCACGAGGTACGGTCGCAGATGGCACACGATTTTTAATTGTGCAAAGGCCCTCCCGGCCACCGCAGATTCCTGCACTTCAAACAGTCCTCCCTAGGACTTCCTATCACATATTTATACATGGCTATCATGTTTCCTCTCAGCCTTCTCTTCAGCAAGTCCAGCTCTTTAAGCCACTCCTCATCGGGCTTGTTCTCCAGACCCTTGATCATTTTCGTCGCCCTCCTCTAGACATATTCTAGCTTGTCAACATCTCCCTTCAATTGTGGTGCCCAACTTTTACCTTTATCTTTTATATGTCCTCAAGTTATTTCCGAGTTATGGCAACCCTAAGGAAATCTATCCGGGGGGGGGGGGGCTCTTAGGGTTGCCATAACTCGGAAATATCTTGAAGACATATAATGTGGGTTTTCATGGCTGAGCAGGGATTCAAACCTCATTCTCCACAGTTATAGTCCAGTGCTTATACCAGGGCTGTCCAACTGGTGGCCCGCGGACCGTATATGGCCCCCCAGCCCCTTCCCCACGGCCCCCTACCCTCCTGCAATTTACCTGCTTTTTAAGATTAAAAAAATATTTTTATATTTTTTAAAATATTTTTTTGAATATTTTTTATTATTATTTTCCGTGGCGGGTGGTGAGGGGCGGGGCAGGGAGGAGGAGCAGGCTCCCTTCCTCCTCCTCCTCCTTACCTCCCTCCCCTCCCGCCTATCGGCGCGCTCGCGACCGCCTGCTGCTGCTGCTTGAGGCCTAGCGCGGCCTTGCTGAGGGGCGGCGGCGGTGGCGGCGGCGGAGGCGGGAGCGCCACGAAAGGGAAGGCCGCAGCCAGCCATCCCCAGCCTCATGCTGGCCGCTGCGGCCTTCCCTTTCGCCGCGTGGAGGAGGAGGCGGGAGCACCTCCAGCAGCCTCCTCCGCCCGCGGCGAAAGGAAGGCCGCAGCGGCCGGCATGAGGCTGGGGATGGCCGCTGCAGCCTTCCCTTTTCCTCCTCTCCCTGGGAGTAAACCAAGACAAGGGTCCCTGTTTACTCCCAGGGAGAGGAGGAGGCAGGGGAATCGGTGGGGTTTAGAATGCTCTTGAGGGGGATTGTAGGCGAACTACCAATCCCAGCAACTACAACTCCCAAATGTCAAGGTCTGTTTCCCTGAACTCCATCTGCATTCATATTTGGGCATATTGAGTATTCATGCCAAGTTTGGTCCAGATCCATCATTATTTGAGTCCCCAGTGCTCTCTGGATGGAGGTGAACTATAACTCCACAACTCAATGTCAATGCCCACCAAAGCCTTCCAGTATTTCCTGTTGGTCATGGGAGTTCTTTGTGCCAAGAATGGTTAATTCCATCATTGGTGGGGTTTAGAATGCTCTTTGATTGTAGGCGAACTACTAATCCCAGCAACTACAACTCCCAAATGTCAAGGTCTATTTTCCCCCAAATCCACCAGTGTTCACATTTGGGCATATTGAGTATGGGGGGCGGAGCTGGGGGAGGGGCGGGGGTGGGGAGGGGGCGGAGCTGGGGGAGGGGGTGGAGCGAGGGTGGAGCCGGGGCGGGGGTAGACCCTTAGGCCCCCCAGGTGATCAGTGACCGGAATTCAGGCCCCCGGACCGGTAGAAGTTGGACAGCCCTGGCTTATACCATACTGCACTGGCACCCCAAAAGCACCCCCAAAAGAATTAGCTCATACAATTACATTTGATCCTTTTTCTTCTTACTTGGATATTTTGCAATGAGGAACCCCCAGGAAGAATCTCTCTACCCTTGATTCAATTTGGTTCTGTTGCATCATAAATGTTAATAAATAACTCGAAAATCAACTGGAATCCTTTATGATGAGTGAGGTGTAGTAAAGGGAACACAGAGCTACCTTGTATTGATTTCTTTCCAGTTCCCGTTGTGTTATTTGCTGTATTCTTTGTGTGCTATGGCGTGTTCATAATTTATCAATTGAAGCGAACAGCTGAAACCCATGAGCAAATAAATAGCCTAATAAATAAACACACTTGTAGAAGGCATGTTGTAATTCTGGAATGAGCCCTTTGTTTATGTTGCACCGTGCACTCACCGGTATTTTGACTTGCCAGGTATGTGTCACTTTTTGCGCTGTGTTTTCTCTGGCCCCAATACATTGTTTGTTGTCATACAACAGGGCTGTCCAACTTCTTCCGACCCAAGGGCCGGAAGAAGTGTCACTGATCACCTGGGGGGCCGGAGGTGATCAGTGAGCGGGGGGCGGGGCCGCTCGCGGGGGCGGGGCGGGGGTGGGGCCGCTCGCTCACGTAGCCCCTCCTCTTTCCCGGGCGGCAGGGGCGAGCGAGGAGAAGGAGGAGGGGTTACAGAGGAAGAAGGCAGCCGGCTTCCTCTGTAGCCCCTCCTGCTTCTCCCCACTTGCACCGCTTCTCGGATCCCGGGCGGCAGGCGCGAGCGGGGAGAAGCAGGAGTGGTTACAGAGGAAGAAGGCCGACTCGCCCTTCTGAGGAAGCCGGCATGTCACGGCTTTAGGAGGAAGGGACGAGCTGCAGGGGAGCCTCTCCCCGCGGCTCGCCCCTCTCTCCCTGCCGCCGCGGCCGGAGATCGCTGCCCGCCGCGGTGGGAAGGGAGGGAAGGAGGATGCGGGGCAGGGAGGAGGAAGAGAGCTGGCTCCTCCTCCCTGCACCGCCCCTTGTCCCTCTCTCACCGTCGCCGATGCAAACCGGTTTGCATCGGCGCCCGCGAGAGAGAAGAGAGAGGGCAGTGCAGGGAGGAGGAGCTAGCTCTCTTCCTCCTCCCTGCACCGCCTCTTTCTCCCTCTCTCACCGTCGCTGATGCAAACCCGTTTGCATCGGCACCGGCGAGAGCGGGAAGAAGAGGGCAGTGCAGGGAGGAGGAGCTAGCTCTCTTCCTCCTCCCTGCACCGCCCTTGTCCCTCTCTCACCGGCGCCGATGCAAACCGGTTTGCATCGGCGCCGGCGAGAGAGGGAAGAAGAGGGCAGTGCAGGGAGGAGGAGCTAGCTCTCTTCCTCCTCCCTGCACCGCCCCTTGTCCCTCTCTCACCGTCGCTGATGCAAACCGGTTTGCATCGGGCGCCGAGAGAGGAAGAAGAGGGCAGTGCAGGGAGGAGGAGCTAGCTCCTTCCTTCTCCCTGCCCCGCCTCCTCCTCCTCCCGTCCCTCCCCCCCGCCGCTGCGATCTCGCAGCGGCGGCGTGGAGACAGGGACGGAGGGGGCGGTGCAGGGAGGAGGAGCTGGCTCACTTTCTCCTCCCTGCCCTGCCCCGCCTCCCCCCCCCCCTGCCGCCATTTTTTTTAAAAAATATTTTAATTTTTTTTTAAAAAATAAAAATGGCGGCTGGGGGCATAGCGGGGGCCGTTTCCAACGGGCTGGGGGGCGTGTACGGCCCCCGGGCCGCCTGTTGGGCGGCCCTGTCATACGACATGCTACCTGTACTATTATAAAGACTGTCCTGCTAGAAACAATAATTTTCCTAGAAGCCCTCTTTCACTTTCCCACATATGATCTCAGCCTTGAAGCCGTCACTGGATGGCTGCAAGCCAGTAGGTTGAAGGTGAATCCAGCGAAGATGGAGATCCTCTGGCTGGGTCGTCCAGGCGGTGGGGACAGCCAGCTTCCAACCCTGCACTGGCTTCCTATCGAGTACCGGATCACCTTCAAAGTGCTAGTTTTGACTTTTAAGGCATTGTATGGTCTGGGGCCAGTGTACTTGAGGGACTGCTTAACCCCATATTGTCCCACGAGAACACTTAGATTTGAAGAGAGAAATCTTTTATTTGTGCCAAACGTTAAACAGTACCATCTGACATCAACGCGGAGGAGGGCGTTTTCCATCATCGCCCCAGTCGTCTGGAACGCCTTGCCCCTGGAGGTTAGGGCCTTGCGCAGTTTACTAGCTTTTCGGAAGGCCTGCAAGTCTGTTTTATTCCGGCAGGCCTTCGAGTCGTGAATAATATGTTGTTTTTAAAGGTTGTATTCTCTTCTGGAATCCTTTTAATTTGTGTTTAATGGTATTGTAGGCTGTGATTTTATGTCGATGTAAGCCGCCCCGAGCCACTGGGAGTGGCGGCTAAGAAGTCAAATAAATAAATAAATAAATAAATACCGAGAGCTTAATGTTCGGCCCAGTTAGATCAGGGGTGCTCACACTTTTTCAGCATGCGAGCTACTCTTAAAGCAACCAAGTCCAAAAGATCTACCTGCCCCCGCCGCCGTGCGCTCCTGCGCGCTCTTGCCACTGCGTGCTCCTGCTGCTGATTTCTGCCCGCGCAGCGCTTCTTCCGCCTGCGGGGCATTGCAGCAAGGAGAAAGCACGAGGCGGGGCATCCAGAGGGAGTGCTCCGCCCCGCCTGTCTCGCCGGCAATGGAGGCTGCACAGCTGCTTCTGGACGAGAGAGAGGCAGGGCACTCACATGGCAGGAGTGTGCACGCACATGGCAGGAGCGCCCCATCCGGCTGCTGAGGCCTGAAGATCACCTGGAAGAGGGCCAAAGATCTACTAGTAGCTCCCGAGCTACCTAATGACCACCCCTGAGTTAGATATTTTTCCCCATGTTAAATTTAGAAAATACAGATGTTCATGCTCATGGTGTAAGATTCTGATGATAAAAGAAATGAAGATGTAGCAGCAAATCAGGAGTCCCAGAACTCCGGATGGCAAGTTATTTCTTACCAAACAGCAAGCGTGGACGTGCGGGCACAGGAACGAGAGAACAAAACAATTGACTGTTGAAAGTGAAATCAAGTTTATTGAAATTTGACACCAGCTGGTGGGGTTCGCCCACAGAACTCGCTGTTACGGACAAACTCCTAACATACATTCTTAGAACATTCCTTAAATACCCTTCATGGCGGCAGATCTTTTCCCCCGCCCTTCTTTATCAACCCCATTGGCTGGTGCCTCAAAACATATTTCATTATCCAATGAATAATAGAGAACTAGAGCAAAATCGATAAATAAAATTCTAAATTGGATATTGAATATCGTGTTTTTTTTCTTGTAAGTGATATGTACATTTCTATTCATTACTCGGTCCCGCCACTTTCACTGGCACATTTGGTGAGGACGAGAGACAGGGCCTTCTCAGTGATTGCCCTCCAGTTATGGAACTCCCTTCCTAGAAATATTAGAATAGCCCCCTCCCGCCTGCCCTTCAGAAGGATGGTGAAGACCTGGCTGTGGGCCCAATTTTATTATTTATTTATTTATTAACTTCACTTATACCTCCCCACCATCTCCCAAAGGGACTCAGGGTGGCTTAAATGAGGCCAAACACAATAACACATAATATATTTTATTTATTTATAATAACAACATAACAGCTATTATAAAACAACTAGCTGTACCCGGCACGCTTTGCTGTGCCCTATTTAGGAGATGCGAGAAAGTCTGAGTATGTAAGGGTTGGAATTGTTGTTAGTTATGGTGTTGTTGGGGCCATGGCTGTGTCGTTGTGGGTTGTTCTGGTGGGTGGGATGTTGAAGTCCTGGGGAGTTGTTGGTGTGTGGTGTTGCTGGCGTTCTGCATAGCTTGTGGATATACAATGTTTTTTGTCTTTCCGTCTGCTGTGTTGATGTAGAGGTTGATGCTTGTGTGGGTGGGGCAATTTGGAAGTGAGTGGAGGTACTTGAAATTCCATTATCCATGGTGTGTCCTCCTCTGAACTGCAGTCGGATGGAGTGTGGGTCATGGGGGGCATTGTGTGCCAAGTTTGGTTTTTATCGGTCTTGGTTCTGGGCCACAGTGGTCTGTGGGGAATGATGGGTTTTAATAATAATAATAATAATACTTTATTACTTGTGAGTCGCCCTCCACCAATGGTGCTCCGGGCGACTTACATCCTTTAAAAACACAGATACATCAATTAAAACAGCAGATATGAGCCGTAAAAGGCTCTGCCATCCATCCAGTTTTGAAGTAGTACAAATCCCATTGTCCATGGAGGTACTTCAAGTCCCATAATCCATGGTCCACCCTCCTCCAAACTGTAGTAGAATGTAGCGTGGGTCATAGGGGCTCTGTGTGCCAAGGTAGGTTACTGTAAATTCAGGCCATACACAATGTCCCATGAGCTGAGGCCTAGTCAGGAACAGCAAGTTAATGAAGCCTTACTGTCAATTCAGGCCATACACAATGTCCAATGAGCTGAGGCGTAGTCGGGAGAATCAAGTTAATGAAGCCTTACTGTCAATTCAGAGCGTAAACAGCATTCCATTAAGTGAGGCCTAGTCAGGGAAATTAAGTTAATGAAGCCTTACTGTCAATTTTGGGCGTGGTCTGTGATTTGTAGGGGTGTAAATTTTCTGTGGGAAGTGAATTGGGTGTTTGTGTTTGTGCCTCAGCCCTTTGCCTTATCCTTCTTTGACAGTTTATTATGGGTTGGAATGTTCATGTTGGCTGGCCAGTACAGGAGTTATGCAAATCTGCCCTTATTGGCAGCCAATCATGTTGTCAGAATGTAGAGGCTGGGAGAGTCGTTGGCAGCCCCGGAGGATGCTGGGAAATGTAGGATTTTTTACTCGTTGTTTTGGGGGCCTTTTAGGTTTTGGGGGGGTAAGTTTCTTTGCTACAAACGTACCTTGCTTGAGGCCTATTTCTGTTGGCAAGTTTGGTGTTTCTGCGTTGTAAGGTTTCTCTGTTTGGGACTGTCGTTCCATGACGGGAACCCCTTTATATAATAGATACAATCAATAAAATTCAACATAAGCAATAACAGACAAATTAAAACCATTTCTAGCAGGCCAAATGTGAATTAAAAATTTAAAAATATATAAACATTGGATGCAAACAGAGATAGATTGTATAGGGGGAAGGTTTCAAGGACAATGTGGGGCAGACACCCAACCTGTAATTAAAGTGCTTCTGAGGACCTTTGCGGGGATTGAACACAGCAGGGCGTTATTTACTTTATTCAGGGAAGGCACATTAGAACAGCCACATCTTCAGGATCCTCCTAAAAACTGCCAAAGTGGGGGCTTGTCTAATATCCTTGGGGAACGCATCCCAGAGTCGGGGGGCCACTACAGAGAAGGCCCTCTCCTTCGTCCCCACCAAACGTGCCTGCGAGGGCGGTGGGAGCGAGAGTAGGGTCTCTCCAGATGAACAGAGAGATCGTGTAGGTTCATAGACAGAAATGCGGTCACGCAGGTAAGCGAGTCCCAAACGGTTCAGGGCTTTGTAGGTAAGAAACTGCACCTTGAATTGGGACTGGAAGATGAAGGGCAGCCAATGGAGCTCCTTAAACAGGGGGGTTGACCGCTCCCTGTAAGTCGCTCCGGTTAGCAATCTGGCTGCTTGGACCAATTGAAACTTCCGGGCCGTCTTCAAGGGCAGCCCCACGTAGAGTGCATTACAGTAGTCCAATCTGGAGGTGACTTAAGGCGTGGACCACTGCGGCCAGATCTGACTTCATGAGGTACGGTCACAGCTGGCGCATGAGTTTTAATTGTGCAAAGGCCCTCCCAGCCACCGCCGACGCCTGAGCTTCAAACATTAGCGACGGGTCTAGGAGGACCCCCAAGCTGCAGACCTGTGACTTCAGGGGAGTGCAACCAACCCCATCAAGCACAGGTTGCCACCTTATACCCCGATCCGGCTTACGTTCGACCAGGAGGACCTCTGTCTTGTCAGGATTGATCTTCACCTTATTCATCTTCATCCAGTCAGTCACAGCGGCCAGGCACTCGTCCAATACCCGAGGGGCTTCCTTGGAATTAGGTGGAAAATAGTAGAGTTGGGTGTCATCTGCATAGAGATGGCACCTCACTCCAAAATCCCAGATGACCTCTCCCAGCGGTTTCATGTAGATGTTAAAAAGCATAGGAGGCAGAATGGAACCTTGCGGGACCCCACAGGTCAAAGGCCAAGGGTTGCAGCAGGTGTCCCCTAGCTTCACCATCTGGGAACGACCCACAAGCCTTTGGGGCAGTGCAATGAGGCAAAATGGTGTCCTGAGATAGTCTTTAAGAAACTTTTAAGGTGGATATAAGTGACTTCAATATTTATATATATTTATGGTTTTATGTTCCGGCATTGAATGTTTGCCATATATATGCTGTGCTCTGCTCTGAGTCCCCTGCAGGGTGAGGAGAAGGGTGGGATATAAATGTTTTAAATAAATAAATACTTTCCGATTTCAAAAGTAAATGACAGGCCAAAATAAAAACTGTTAAATAAACCTCAAAACACCTCACTTCACACTTTGTGTGTCTTCCTACAACGAAGAGGCTGGTTGTCCTGTGGTTTGATCTCCCTCTGAGTTCTCTTTCAATTTGAGAATTGCATTAAAAGTGTCCCGGGATCATTTATCTTCAAATCAAAATTCACTTATTCATTGAAAAATAAGTGGGACAGAAAGTACCCATGGTTACTTTTCCCTTTCCCATTTTACTTGCAGGCAACTGAAACATGAATTTCCGAGTGCGGTCATATTTAGCACGGACGACTACTTCTTCACAGAGGACGGGACCTATGAGTTTGACTCTGATGCTTTAGAAGATGCACATAAATGGAACCAGAAAAGAGGCAAGTCCCGTTCTTCTTGGCGCTGGAAAAGGGTTCGTGTTAGTTTCTGGAACAAAGAGTAACAAACGAAGGATGAGAGTGTGCCCTGCCCACCTCTTGCTTCTGCATTATTGGATTTTCTCAAACTGACATTCAGAATCGATTACAACCTGAACTGGATGTCACCTGTTGTAGAAAGTGCTCTATTTGCTTGCAAAGGCGTTATATGCGTATTCAAAAAATCCACAGTACTATAAATATCATAGATATTTGGTTGCTGTGAGTTTTCCAGGCTGTACGGCCATGTTCCAGAAGCATTCTCTCCTGACGTTTTGCCCACATCTATGGCAGGTATCCTCAGAGGTTGTGAGGTCTGTTGGAAAGTAGACAAGTGAGGTTTATATATGTGTGAAATGTCCAGGGTAAGAGAAAGAACTCTTTTCTGTTTCAGGCAGGTGTAAAAGTTGCAATTCACCAGCTTGATTAGCATTGAATAGCCTTGCAGTTTCAAAGCCTGACTGATTGCTGCCTGAGGGAATCTTTTGTTGGGAGGTGTTAGGTGGCCCTGATTGTTTTCTGTCATAAACATTCCTTGCTGAATGATAGCCGATAGAAGATCTTCTCCAATATGTTTACATTATTGCTGCTATGGGAAATCCATAAGACAAATGGATGCCCTGAAGCTCAATACTTCATACTAAAACGAAAGCATAGCCGTTGCTACTAAACAAACCACAACATTTTATACTTTTATGTTTTCCCCATGTTTTTCCTGTCATTACACATTTTTTTAACTTGGCCATAGGAAGCATGGTTTTTGCCGACCCCATTAATAACTTCCAAGTGCTTACATTGAGAACCACTTGAGAGAGGCAGGAAAACAATATATATGTATAATAAATATGATAAAATATACAAACTATTCAAATATAAAACTAGGAGTCTGGCTTCTAAGTTGTTTTTAAATATATATAAAGTCAGCAAGCACCTTTTCTGCCCATCTCGGTTCCCAAATTCATAGGGGTCACCTAAAGCAGTGTTTCTGTCGCAGCAGACGCCAGTTCAGAGAGCCAAACCCAATTGAAGTGTAAATAGTTTGTTTTAATATTCAGAGTCTCTGGAGATAAATATTTGCAAAACAAAAGCACTTAATGGTCAGCGAAAACCCTAATAAAAGGCAGCCTTAACCGGCATGAAAACACACAGGGAGAAAAAGCCTGCATTCAAAACGCCAAAACTCTTTAGCAAAATCAAAGCAAACACAGACAGGCATGCTGTGGGCAGCAGAGAAGAGGTCATCAGCATTGAAGTCATCAGAGGGTTGCCCAAGAAGGTATCCAAAGGGGCGTAGGAGAGACGTAATCCAGGAGCCAGGCCAAAGTCAAGGAGAGGAGATAGACGTAGAAGCGAAGACACAACCCACAGTCCAACTGGGGGGCAATCCAGTGGAGTTCAAACCCCACCACAGGAAGCAGCAGAATCAGTCTGGAAACAAGGCTGCAAGATAACAGGATGCAAGAGTCCTAGGATCCAAAGGCAACTCCTGCTAGCCACAGAGGTTAGTCCCAAAATGCCCACCTTTTAAGCTCACTACAAGTCAGATCCACTTGATGAGGTCGACGCCCTTTCATCATCCTCAGGTATTACTCTTCCAGTAGCTGCTGCCCTTTGACTGCCCCTCCAAGATTTCCACCTGTGGTTAAGACTTAGAACATCCCACCCATTGTCTGGGGACTCTGAGGGCCAATCCTGATCATCACTGAATCCTACCCAGGTGTCTGAACTTGTGGGCTCCTCACAAGCCGTCTGAATTTCTCTTACTTGAGTCCAATCCATTTCAGTAGAAATGTCCTCTGTACTCTGACTCCCATCATTCCCAGAGAATCCCTCAAATGTCTCAGAGTCTGTAGGTGCTGTAATTATTTGGTTGACTCTCTTGAGTTGCAAGTGAATCTTTTCACTTGACTCATGAGTAAGCCTCTTTCTGCAAACACCTGTACTCCTGTTACAAACAGCCCCACCCAGTTCCATACTCTCCCCAGATGCTGAGCCATCAGTGTCTTCTGAATCACTACTATCAGTAGCAGCTGGAGGCTCAATCACAACAGTTTCCCAACCGGTGTGCTGCAGCACACTAGTGTGCTGTGAGCAATCATCAAGTGTGCCCGCCTCTTCCGGTCCGTCACTCCCGGTGCGCACAACCAAATCAACCCCCCCTTCTGCTCCCCTTCTGTGCTCGTCTCTCTTTATGCTTTATGTATATTCGCCATACAGGCACATAGTAGTCTTTAAAATGTCTTTAATCATATCTGTACTCACTCAAGTCCATGAGCACACACTTCCATCTCCAATGAAGTGGCAAGCAGAGTCATAACATTGAAGTCCGAGAGCAAACCCGCACCCACCTCCATAGAGGTGCATACGAAATGGAGTCCTGTGTCTGAAGCCCCTCCCACACAAAAGAGGCACGGTCACACTGGCAAGCCAAAATGTACATGCAGTATAGGTTAACAATTATACACATTTACAAACAGTTAGTGGAGGAAATAGTGTTGCTATTTCCAACAAAAACAAACCCTACAATGCATACACAAACATACACACACCTCCTTGTATTCTCCGAAGGCCTTTAAGCGAAACAGGAAATGATCTTGTGTTGTTGGAAACAGAAATCATAAGCCATGAGTGCCTGGAGTCAATTGGAGTGGTAGGTAGTCCCTGTATCTCTTGTCGTGGCCTTTATTGGCGCTCATTGGCTGCATTCGCTACTTTATTTATTTATTTATTTATTGTCAGCGACATTTAAGGAGACTTGATTGATGACATCTGACGCAGATTGTCTGGTCTTGTAAAATGTTGACATTATTATGTTACAGCTCGTAAAGCCATGAAGAATGGGAAATCCCCAGTCATTATTGATAATACCAACATCCACGCTTGGGAAATGAAGCCCTATGTGATAATGGTAGGGAAACCTATGACCTGTTCTCATGTCTCATATTTGCCCATGGGTTCAAGAGGTGACAAGGTGGATCTATCCTAAGAAACAGTGCTCAGGGGCTACTAAGCCGCAAAGAACAATACCCACGAAGGGTTGATTAATGAATCACAAATTCAAATAAAGTATCAAATATATCTATTTTCAATATCATACTGCATATGAAATCGCAGAAAAGATTGCATGACCCAAATGGGCATCAAATACATAACCCAAAGGGCATCAAAAGCATTTCCCACATAGGGGTTAAATCAACACAATAAGTAGATATCCCACGCAGGGGTTAAATCAACACAATATACATCAGAATAAATTTGTCAATAGATATTATAGCTCATAATCATGAGTCCATAAAGAGTTCCTTTGGGTCACCCGCGATCGGCTATTGTGCCTGGGTCATGATTGATGTTAATATATGATGCTGGACGCCTTCCTGGATTTGCCTTGACAAAACCGGACCTTTCGGTGAAACGGATTTTCTTGGCCTTATAACACGCATTGCGACTCCGTCGGCCTGATTCATTCACCTGGATGAGTACCAATTCACTCCTCCGCGTCCCATTACTTTCCTCTCCCCATTGGGGGCTTGGAACTCTTTATGGACTCGTGATTATGAGCTATAATATCTATTGACAAATTTATTCTGATGTATATTGTGTTGATTTAACCCCTGCGTGGGATATCTACTTATTGTGTTGATTTAACCCCTACGTGGGAAATGCTTTTGATGCCCTTTGGGTTATGTATTTGATGCCCATTTGGGTCATGCAATCTTTTTTGCGATTTCATATGCAGTACGATATTGAAAATAGATATATTTGATACTTTATTTGAATTTGTGATTCATTAATCAACCGAAGGTGGATCTATCCCCATCTCTGGTTACGAGAGCTACAAGAAGTTCTAATTGGCTTAATATTTTTTGAAATATCCCCTTTCTTCTGCATAGATTCTATTTTCCATCCCCTAGAATATTTTCATACCACAATTGGATTGATTTTGAGCTCATTTAAATCAAAATTGTACTTTTGGGCATCTTGGTCTATGCCATTTTCTAATAATACGAGCTAGGACATTGAGGTCTGTGAGGAACAATGGATAGTGCTAAGGAAATCTGTCTGTCCAGATACATGCCCCAAAGTGCTGGTATCGTGCTCACTTTTGATGTGCTTGGCATCCTGGCAGTGACGCTTGTATACAAGTAATTTGAACTTGTTCCTTTGAAGGTATTTTTTTGGTCTTGCAAAGTTGGAATTCTTATAGAATTCGAATTTTAGCTACTAGTGCCCACGCTCTTCAACCTTGTAGTGACTAGTGGAAGAGTCCAAGGATAGTCTGTGTGTATCTTTAATGGTCAGATGCAGAATACTGATGCAATTCATTGAGACTCCTGGAGGTCCTGGCAGATGATGTCCTGCATCTGGCTATAGAGAAATAACTGCACTCCACCATCCAGTAAATCAGTGGTTCCCAACCATTTATTGACCAGGGACCATTAGACCAGGGACCACTTTGACCAGGGACATCAAACTCCAGAGACTCCAACATCAGTACCAAAAGGGTGATGCATCAGTTTTTGGTCAACTTTAGATTCAATTTGGTTATTTGGAGTGTTCATTCAGAAAATTGCATTGGATAGACCACATCAGCTCCAGTTTCTTAGAGAGAACATATGCCATCCAGTAGTCGCCATCTGCTCACCAGGGCCGGACTAAGGTAATTTAAATGGTAAGCGAACATTATTTTGGCGCCTACTCCACTAATCACTGAAAAATAAAAGAATATTATTCACATCATGTTTGGGGGCACGTCCGGCTGCCGGGTGCTCCTCCTCAGTCTCTGGCCTCGTGGAGGGTGCGCATGTGCGGCGAGGGCTCGCCAGGGCCGGACTAAGGTAATTAAAAATGGTTTTAATTTTCATTTAAAGAAATGAAAATTATTTTGCCCACCCCCCCAATCATTGAAAAATAAAAGGTAGAATATTATTCACAGCATGTTCGGGGACGCACCCGGCTGCCGGGCGCTTCTCCTCAGTCTCTGGCCTTGTGGAGGGTGCGCATGTCCCCCGGGGGTGCATGGGTGGAGCCAGCTGGTTCCGTGCATGTGCACCCGGCACACATCTACACCCTCCACAAGGCTGGAGACTGAGGAGCAGGGTTTGGTGGCTGGGGGCGGAGGCTCTGCCTCCGGCTGCCGGGTGCGCCTCCTTGGTCTCCGGCCTCATGGAGCTGCTGTGGGCGGCTCTAGCCTGCTCGCACCGCATTTGGTGCGGCGCGGGTGGGACGCCTTCCACAGGGCCAGAGACTGAGTAGGGGCGTTTGGCGGCTGATGAATATGTGGCACCCCCGCGGGCGCGTAGTTAGCATAATGTAAGATCCAGCCCTGCTGCTCACCCACAGAAAACTATGATACTTAATAAGTCTCGGCACCATAAGAGGGTTTCACGAGACCAGTCACTCTCATTGAAACAGTGTAGTAACTGTGAAGCCGTGGACCATATTTTAGTTCTTGCAGACCACTGGTGGTCCATGGACAACAGGTTGGGAAACACTACAGTAAATTGTTGCAAAGTGAGGGTTATAGTAGTCCAGGAAGGAAGGAAGGAAGGAAGGAAGGAAGGAAGGAAGGAAGGAAGGAAGGAAGGAAGGACCTGCTGTCATTTTACAATATCTGCTGTTGAGAAATCTGGATTCTACTGCTTCCAACACAATTAGCATAGTTTCATGGGATCACCATGTTTCCAAATATGAAAGTGCCATATACTACGTATGTCAGAATCTGATTCAATATATGGCACTTTTGAAAAGTCTTACTACCTCAAGATCCTTGCCTAGAGTTTCCAAAAACCTTAGGGAGGCAAAGCATTCAGCGAGGGGATGTCTTACAATTTGGGTCCAGCAACGTCACCCTCATTGACAAAATCTTCAGCGACCTATTTTTTGAAATGAGCACGGTATTCTTAACTTGTTTGTTTCACGACAAACTGGTATCTCTCCCTCCAGATTGTACTACTATGGGGGAGAACCTAGCATTTAAATTGTAATTGGTGGTTGTTTGCTTTTATTTATTTACTCTCTTCATTACTCCGCCATTCGCAACCCAGTACGGGACTCAAGGCGGCTTACATACGTAGAGAGGCAACTATCCAATGCCATGTAAACATACATATATAAATATATAAACATATTTATTAAAACCAGCATTAAAAACATATTAAACCTTAGAACAGTTAATAAAATCCAAAATCATAATCCATGGCTGTTCCAAATTGTCATTGCGCTAGTCCAGGGCTGTCCAACTGGCAGCCCGGGGGCCGTATGCGGCCCCCAGCCCCTTCCCTCCGCCCCCCTAAGCTTTTTAATAAAAAATAAAAATTGAAAAATAAAATAAATAATAATTTTTTTAAAAAAATACCTACTTCTGGGTTCAGAGCAAGTGTCGCGAGAATACGCAATCCACACGGGATTTCGCTGTCAATGCGAGATCACGCCGGCGTTGACATCGAAATCCCGTGTGGATTGCATATTCTCGTGATACTATTCAGCTACTCTACTACTGGATCGCTGAGGCCCACAGACGCGATTAGTCGGGGCGGAGCCGGGGGCGGAGCCAGGGGCGGGGGTAGACCCTACGGCCCCCCAGGTCATCCGTGACCGGAATTCAGGCCCCTGGGCCGGTAGAAGTTGGACAGCCCTGCGCTAGTCCATGAGTTACTAACATAAGAACATAAGAACATAAGAAGAGCCATGCTGAATCGGACCTCAGCCCATCTAGTCCAGCATTCTGTATCACACAGTGGCCCACCAGTTGTACACGGGGATCTCGAGCAGAAGGGAGGGCAAAACCCTGACCTGCTCCCGACCCCCCACAACCAGTACCCAGGGAAATCCTGCCTACCTCAACCAACTCCGAGGTGGCACTTGAATGTCCTTTTCAGTAACTACCGATACACTTGGTATCCATGAATCTGTCTAATCCTAACTGAATGCTTGATCCCACATCCACGTCTTTAGCCTTTTCCTGGAGGTCAGGAGGAAGGGGGCTGGTCTGATTTCATTTGGGAGTTCCATAGCCAAGGGGCCACCACTGAGGAGGCCCTGTCTCTCGTCCCCACCAATCTCACCTGATAAGGAAGCAGGACCGAGAACAGGCGGGACCACAGATTAGCTTAACCTCCTGGCTGGCTCATAGAGAGAGATACATTCGGACAGGTAAACTGGCCTGGAAGCATTGGAATACTGACCTGATTTTTTTTGGACAGCGTCCGCCACTTGTAATGAAGTGTATGCTTTTTGTCCCTTGAACAGGAGCTCTCTGATTTCTTTCCTCCCCATTCACTTAATATAGTTTAATTTTACTTTGACAGATGTTGTGTGATTAACAGAACACTAGTCTTGGCCTCCGTAACTCATAACCTGTTGTTTTGTGAGCAAATAATTTGTCAGCATGCAAAATTCGCTCATTTGCTTCTTCAGAAATGACACTTTTAGTCATTGAAAATCTTATATGAGTGATAGCATACTAAAACTAGAGGACGGCATAAAACCATTTTGAGATTTAGAGAAGGCCACCCTACCAGGGGGCCGCGGTGGCGCATTGGGTTAAACTGCTAAGCTGCAGAACTTGCTGACCAGAAGGTCAGCAGTTTGAATTCACAGGATGGGGTGAGCTCCCATTGTTAGCCCCAGCTTCTGCCAACCTAGCAGTTCTAAAACATGCAAATGTGAGTAGGTCAATAGGTAACGCTTCAGCGGGAAGGTAATGGTGCTCCAGGCAGTCTTGCCGGCGACATGACCTTGGAGGCGTCTATGGACAATGCCGGTTCTTCGGCTTGGAAATGGAGATGAACAACAACCCCCCAGAGTCAGACTCAACTAGGTTTAATGTCAAGGGAAACGTTTACCTTTGCCTTTACCATACCATAATATGCTGCGACCATATTATTTTGGACAATTTTTCAGCGAAGTGTTAAGCTTAGGAACATCCAAGCTATTTTATAAAATTTGAATTCATACCAAAATCATAAATTCTTAGGAAATTTTAATTTTGGCTCCAGCAATGATAATATAAGCGTTATTTTCCAGTTATCTATTCATGACAATGCACAAATATGGCATGTTTGTGTAAGCCAGCAACCTATGTATTTGCAGTGCATAAATTCAGGATTTTTACCTATTTGGATGGTGGTCGCTGCAGTTTGTCTCTTATTGAGTGTGTAGTAAACTCTGCAGAATATTTTTTTTCCAATTATATGATGAAGTAATAACATAATATCTTGAAAATTACTCAATGGACCAATTGAATTTAAAACCATTTCAAATTCAAGAAAAGGCCAATCTGGCTACGGTCGTCCACGCTCTGGTCACATCCCGAATAGATTACTGCAACGCACTCTACGTGGGGCTGCCTTTGAAGACAGTTCGGAAATTGCAATTAGTCCAGCGGGCGGCAGCCAGATTGCTAACGGGAGCTACATACAGGGAGCATACCACCCCCCTGTTGTGTCGGCTCCACTGGCTGCCTGTCCACTTCCGGGCTCAATTCAAAGTGCTGGTTTTGACCTTTAAAGCTTTATACGGTTCTGGCCCATCTTACTTGTCCGAACGCATCAGCCGCTACGTCCCACCTCGTAATCTAAGACCATCCGGGGAGGCCCTGCTCTCGCTCCCGCCTACGTCTCAGATGAGGCTGGTGGGGACGAGGGATAGGGCCTGCTCGGTGGTGGCTCCCCGCCTGTGGAATGCGCTTCCTATTGATGTACGATCCACCACATCCCTCCTGGCCTTCAGGAAAAAAGTAAAATCCTGGCTGTGGGACCAGGCATTCGTACACCAGCACAAGGCAGCATTTTAGATTGGTTTTTAATGAAAGTGGGTGGTTATGGCCAATGTTTTTATGGACTGAACATTGTTTTAATCCAGAGTGAATGTGTATGGTGCTAATGTAGTTGTATTTTAATGTATTTTTAATGTATTTTAATTGTTGAAGTGTTTTGGGGTTTATATTGTTATTATGTGGGCATCGAATTGTGCCGTACTGTAAGCCGCTCTGAGTCCCCTTGGGGGTTGAGAAGAGCAGGGTAACATCCCGAAATAAATAAATAGAATCGCCCCACGAGTCCCGGGGAAAGATCTTCAATTCACTGAACTCCAAATACATGTAAGACAGACACTTGCATTTACATAATCCTTGATTTATATGTTTTTAATCTTGTTTTGGTTTTAATTTTGGGAAATGCCTTGGGTCGCAGCATTGGGGAAAAAGATGGGATGTAAATAAACACAGTGGCAACAGTAACTGCATCTCAACTCTGCGTCCTCTCGCCTCAGGCACGTGAAAACAACTATGACGTTATCTTTCGAGAGCCAGACACACGCTGGAAGTTCAATGTTCGGGAACTAGCCAGGTACAATTGTATTGTAATAATTAATCAAGCAGATTAATTAAAAGAAAAAGATTCGTTGATTTGACAGAGCTAAGCTGGTATTTTATAAAATTGTGGCCTCAATTACCACGATCTTGTTTGACGCTGGCAGAGCACGACGTTCGGCCCGTGTAGTGACACATAGTTTGCATAAAGGTCCAAAAAGACGAAGGTAGCCGGTCATATTGTAGCATGAGGAAGGTTTCCAGCATTCCCCTCCAGCAATTCAATGAGTATTTGTGTCGAGGGAATCAAATTCCTCTTTCAGGATTTGCTAAATCCTCCAGGGTAACTTTGTAGTAACATTTATTTATTTATTGTATTTACTTGTATACCGCTTTTCTTGTCCCTAGAAAGGGACTCAAAGCCGTTTCCAACAGAATCGTGGCATCTCTCCCTATGAACCAACCAGGTGCTTAAGAATGACTAGGGAGGCCCTGCTCTCGGTCCCACCTTCTTCGCAGACCCGATTGGCGGGGACGAGAGACAGGGCCTTCTCAGCAGTGTCCCCTTAGCTATGGAACGCCCTCCCTAGGGACATTAGATCGGTGCCCTCCCTCCTAACATTCAAGACAAGAAAGTCGAGACCTGGCTGTTTGAGCAGGCTTTTGCAGAGGAAATGTAATTATGGAATTGAGACCTATGGAACGATGACGATGCAACGCAAACCAATTCTAATAAGGAGATGCTGAGATTTGTATTATATATTTTTAACTGTGAATTTTTGCTTTTATATTTATTTATTTATTTCTTCGATCTTATATTCCGCTCCTCCCCACAGGCTCGGGGCGGATAACAACAATGTAAGTGGGCATCATGTCACAGACATGAGGCCCTACAATAAAAGCATAAAACACATTAAAAACACAATTTGACACATTATGAGGTGCAGGGTGACATACATAGTTTAAGAGACACAGTCCTTCTATGCCTAATTAAAGGCTAGTCCAAAGAGGGCGGTCTTACAAGCCCTTCTGAATGGAGCCAGCTCTGAGATGGCTCGAGCACTGTCCGGCAAAGAGTTCCACAACACTGGGGCCACTGCAGAAAAGGCTCTCTGTCTGGTTACAGATAGGTGGCATGAGCGGACTGGTGGTACCGTCAGCAGATTCTGTTCGTCTGACCGCAGTGATCTCGGGGGTAAGTACGGGGTAAGGCGGTCCCTCAGGTACGCAGGCCCTAGGCCGTGTAAGGCCTTAAAGGTCAATACCAACACCTTGAAGGCGATTCGGTACTCGATGGGAAGCCAGTGCAGCTGCCGAAGAATGGGCGTAATGTGCTCCCTCACCGGCGAACCCGTCAGCAAGCGAGCAGCGGCATTCTGCACTAGCTTGAGTTTCCGAATTGTCGACAAGGGAAGGCCAACGTAGAGGGCGTTACAGTAGTCCAGTCTCGAGATGACCGTTGCTTGGATTACCGTCGCCAGGTCGGTCCTGGACAAGTAGGGTGCCAGTCGCCTAGCCCGTCGTAGGTGAAAGAAGGACACCCTGCTGACCGCAGAGACCTGGGTCTCCATGGTCAGCAGGGAGTCCAACTGAACACCTAAGCTCTTAACCGCAGATGACGGGCTAAGCTGCTCGCCATCCAGGGCAGGCAACCGACACCCACCCAGCCCAGGGCGACCGGGCCACAGGATCTCAGTCTTCGACGGATTCACCTTCAGCCGGCTGGCCCGCAGCCAACCAGTCACGGCCTCCAGGCACTGATGGAAACAATCGGGTATGGTGTCCGGCCTGCTGTCCATTCTCAGCAGAAGCTGGGTGTCATCAGCGTACTGATAACACTCCAGACCAAAGTCGCGGGCCAGCTGGGCCAGGGGGCGCATATATACGTTGAATAATAAGGGGGAGAGGATGGCCCCCTGGGGGACCCCACAATCAAGTGGGAGTCTCCCGGAGGCCTCCCCACCCCCCTCCACTCGTTGTCCCCGGTCCCGGAGGAAGGAGGCCACCCATTTAAGGGCGGTCCCCCCAACCCCGGAGCCGGCTAAACGGTGGGTCAACTATTGTGTTTTTATTAATTGTTATGTATTTATCTGTGGGCATTCGTTTGCCATTGTACACTGCCTCGAGTTGCCTTTGGACTGAGAGGGGCAGTACAAAAGTATAGTAAATAAATAAATTTGTTGGATGTGAATAGGTGAAACCATGGGTATGCCGCCTTTTGGAGGATGTTGGGTTTTTCTGCTTCTCTGTGTGAATTACAGATCTCTTAGTATGTTTTTGTACATTTGTTTTATAGACGGAATAGCCATGGCGTTCCGCGAATGACGATACAGCGCATGAAAGAGCAGTATGAACACGATGTCACATTTCATATGGCCCTTCATTCTGAAGAACCAGCCCGGCATTTTACTGGGTCCTACGGCACAAACCGTGGCGGAGGCTATTCCCAACTAAATTCAACGTTCCCAAACCAAAGAGCTAACAACGGAAGACCTTTTAATAGAAGAAATGATTTCTACAGGGTGTTTTAAGAGTATATTTTTTCTCAATTTGAAACTTTAAATATTTGTATTTTTCTACTGAACTAGATCAGGTTTCAAATCATTCCGTTTCAGATTTTGGATTCTTGAAAAGTTGCGCATTGATAGCCATTTGCTTTGTACGTACTCAGAATTACTGATAGGAAGCAGAAATCCTGTGTCAGGTAAACCACCATTAATATTCTAGCAATGAAGGCAGGAAATCCCACATTATCTGCTTTGAACTGGAATATATGGCAGTGTGGACTCAAGATAACCCAGTTCAAAGCAGATCTCATGGGATATTCTGGGTTATATGGCTGTGTGGAAGGGCCCCAAGTTCTCCATTCTTCTTTCCCGGGAGCAAGGTCTGTCTACATTCCTAATTTTGTTTACTTTTCTTTCGTAGGCCTGAATCCTTCTGTTAGTCTCAATCTATGAATGTTTATCCATCCACATTAGTTCAAATGTTGATCCAGTGAGCCTACTCTAGTTAATCACCAAATAGAACGCAAGCCATCGCATTGTTTTTTTTCGTTTGCTTTTCAGTTTGCCACCTGCTTTCTCTCCTACGATAGACATTTCTTGCCAACACTAGTTGTCATTGCTTGTCTGGACTATTTCCTTCTCCACCCACCCCTTTCCATGCTCATGTGCACCTATATGTACTACGTACTCAGGGCAGGTGCATCGACACATTGTGTAGCCTTTTCTCCCTTGAACAAAAAAGTTATACCTCTCCAGTGTAGTAGCATATAATAAAGTTAAATAAGTCAAAGAAGCCAGTGCAAATGTTAAAAATCAGGGATTAAAAGAAAAAAAAGTAGTGTCACTGAACTTCTTGAATCTGCTGTGCCTTGTTGTCAGAATTTTTCTCTTGTGTCTTTGACGGCTTCATTCACACAAACCAAAACTGCTGCCTTATATCCTTGCTTAATCGTGGCCGTCATGTCAGAGGTTACTACGTATTTTTGCAATACTTTTGATGTTGGACCAAAATCCCCATCATGCCTCATCCTGGCCAGGGTGACTGCGAGTCATGGCAATTGAAACCCACCATCATCTGGAGGGTCACAAATTCATAACCAGAGGCGACCCAAGGTAATTTTAAATGGTAGGCGAAAATTATTTTGGTCCCCCCCCAAAAAAAACCCGCATGCAGAGGCGGTTTCCAGAATGTGTGGAGGCTCCACGCATGCTGGTAACTCTGACTCCACACCGGCTGGTAACTCCACCTCCACACCGGCTGGTAAGGTGGAGTTTCCAGCCGGTGGCAGTGCACCCCTGCGGATCTGGCGCTTTCGGCAGGCGCCTACTTCGCTGAGTGCGTTAATCCACCCCTGTTCATAACCGCTAATTCTTGACTTCTGCTAGGAACTTATTTGAATCAGTGTGAAACTAGTATTTATTTTAAATGGAACAGTCTAGCGAAATCCTTCATATCCACCCAGTCCCTAAATACTGTGGCTTCAGATATTATCTTACTATGCTTAGTTGTCTTTTAGTTCATGTGACATCCTAAAAAATCTACCTGTGTTCCTCTAGGAAGAAAACTTTCAGACATTGCCAAAATAATGTGTTTGTGGTAATTTTTAACTGTATGTTCTGAACTGCATTTTTAATGAACTAATTGTGGTTTTTGTGGAAAAACTGAAAACAAATGAAATTGTCTCACTCCTGAACTAATTACTTGTAAAGTCGGTTGTAAATCGGAGTTACAAACAGTAAAATAAAGATGATAAATGTTTGCAAGTCAGCCTTTTACTTGCTCTTGGGCTTTTGAGAAGTATCAAAATTTTTATAGGTAACTTTAAAGTACTAGGTGTAATCTAGCATTGATGCTTGTGTGTTCCATTAAGTGAGCATATGTTTGTGCTTGAATTGAATGCTTATGACACCCAGCTCCTTCTACAGATGGCCGGCTGGCCAGACTCGGTTCCCGATAATTTCACACCCTGCCTTGAGGCCGTAACAGGTTGGCTGTGTTCCAGTAGACTGAGGGTGAATCCAACAAAGATGGAGATCCTGTGGCTGGGTTGCCCTGGATTAGATGAGGATAGGTTGCCCACCATAGATGGTGAACCTCTCCAGCTATCACCGTCAAAAGCCTTAGTGTCATTTTTGACTCGTTATTGACAATGGAGGCCCAGGTTTCCGCCATCAGTAAGTTGGCCTTTTTTCATCTTTGGCAGGCTAGGGGCGGCTGGTGGCCTACCTGTCCGGGGATGACCTGGCCACAGTGGTTCCTGCCACAGTAACCTCAAGACTTGACTATTGTAATGCCCTTTATGTTGGCCTTCCCTTGTTGGGGACCCGGAGACTTCGACTAGTACAGAATGTGGCGGCCAGACTCCTCACAGGTGTTCCCATGAGGAACGATATAACACCTGCTCTATACTGACTGCACTGGCTTCCAGTCAAGTTCCATATTACTCACAAAGTGTTGGTTCTAACCTTTAAGGCCTAGCATGGTCAAGGGCTGGTATACCTACAGGAACGCCTCTCCGTGTCGACCCTTGAGATTGCCTTGATCAGACCATCAGAATCTACTACAGGTCCCAGGCCCTAAGGAAGCCCATTTGACATCAATCCAGCGAGGAGGTTTTTCGGTGATCGCTCCATCACTCCGGAACGCCCTCCCTCCTTACATCAGAGCCACCCATGATCTAAAAGACTTTCGCTCAGCTTGTAAAACGTGGCTGTTTGAGAGGGCGTTCGGCTGAGAAACTGGTTAGATTGTTTTTAGATGTTAGATACTTTTAGATGTTACAGGTTATATAGTTGTGTGTTTTTACTGTAAATCGCCCGGAGCCATCTGGGATGGGCGATTAATAAATCCCAAAATAAAAATTGTAGTTGTGCCTATATCTGGGCATTGCTTTCTATACTGCCAACTAGACTTGGGCCTGAATCGTTGTTAACTAAAATATTTGTAGTTTTTGGAGGGCCATTTTTGTTAAATTTCCAAAAACAGAAAGGGGAAGAGACAGATGAAAAGTCCAGTGAAACATTCATTTTTGAAAAGAGTTAAGACCACAAAAGACGTACCTGAGGCAGGAGGATCTGCAGCATCTTTTTCTCTCCCCAGCAGAAGCCTCCTCCATTTTTTCTTGGAAAGTTACCTTCTCCTCGAGAGAGGGCTCTGGGAACGTGCTTTCCCGGTGGCACCAGCATAGGGTGGCCATAGGGAGCATTATGGGAGTTGAAGCTTTTCTCTGTGTGTGTCTCTCAGCTAATACAAAGCTTGATGGTGTTGTCCATGCTCTTGGTTGGCTGAGAATGGACACAAGCGGCAACTACTACGTATTCGTGCAGTATGTCTTATTTTTAAAAGTCTAAAAAATCAGTAGATTGGTGAATTGTTTTGGAACTTGGCAGGCCTGCAGTTGGCGGTGGGGGTCTACAACTGAGGTAGGTTTCATGCAGATCGGCCTTCAAATGGCTGAGGATTGAGCCTTTAACATTCTCCATTGTAGGCAATGGGCCGCATCTGTGCCAAACGAAAACGGAAACACCCCTCCCCTTTCGAGTAACCTTCCAGTAAACAAAATGAGGGGTCAGATGACAATGGACCGAAAACAGCATGGCTTTTGGCCTGAATGCTTACTGCCAACCCATCAATTTAGTGATTGATAGTAGAGTTTCCAGGGATGTTGGCTTTTAATAGGCATTCTTAGAGGTGACTGTTGTAAACATTACACAGCACCCACTTCCTTAGGACGTGTTTCCCTTCCTTCCCCCAGTTTTGGATAACATCTATGGCAGGGATGTCCACACTTTTTCAGCATGCAAGCTACTTATATTAAAACCAAGTCAGAAAGATCTACCTACCTCCTCAAGGCTGGAGAGGGGAGGGGGCGGGGCTTGGCCAGAGGGGGCGGAGCCAGGCTGCACCAAGCTCATCCCCCTCCCCTCTGGCTTTGGAGCTCCCAGCAGCTTTCCCAGGCTTGAGGATGGCAATGCCAAGCCAGTGGTGGCATAGCTAGCACAAGGCTGGCTTGGCCCTGCCCTCCACAAACCTGGAGCACCTGCTGGGAGTGCCGAAGCTGGGGAGGGGGCGGGGCCTGGTGCAGCCCCCTCTGAGAAGCACCCCACCCGGCTGGGATCGACCTCCTTCGGTCCCGGGATCGACTGGTCGATCGCAATCGACTTCCTGGGCAGCCCTGATCTATGGAGCAAACTATAGCTAGCGAGTTTGATTGTAGCTCGTACTATAGCAAATATTAAAACAACAAAAAACTGTTGAGAACATGGAAGGCACTTTTCACCACCATCCTAAATCCCTATCATTCCCTTCCAGGAAAATGGAATATTTCTGGATTTTGAGGAAAATACCGTATAATTCAGTATCACTGTTAAACTGACAACATTTCTGTAACATTTCAGTAAAGTATACCGAGCTGTCCAACTTCTTCGGGCCCAAGGGACGGAATTCAGGTGGCTGGTCACCTTGGGGGCCACAGCGGAGGGCGTGGCCCCAGCGGGGGCGTGGCCGCTCGCAGGGGGCAGGGCCGCTCCCGCCCTGGCACACATGCCCAGCGTTCTACGCGGCCCGCCCCTTTTCAGCGGGGTGACGTAAGGCGCCACACCTGACGTCACCCAGCCCCGCCGAAAAGGGGCGGGTCATTGATCAGACCGAAGATACCGGCGAAATTCCTGTTTCACCCCTGAGTCAAACATTGAGTTACTTCCATACCGGGGATCGCCAGCGCCCTGATCCGCTCCGCTGTCCCTAGCTCTAGCTCTCCTATGCTTCAAGGCTCCCCAATGACTTTGAAGGAAGGTAAGCCCCGGCTTACCTTCCTTCTAGGCGCATTGCACCACTGCTGTAAGAGCTAGGCACACGGCGGAGGGTGGCTCACCGATCCCGCCCTGGTGCGCAAGCCCGCGAGCGGCCCTGCGCAAGCGAGGAACAGGTGGGGAAGTCCCGCCCCTAGGGCATCTGACGTGGCTTACCTCCACCTCCTCCTCACTGCGTGGCCCCCCCTGCCCCCCAGAGATCGAAAAATTTCCCCCCAATTTTTTTTAAAGAAACAAACTGATGTCTTGCAGGGGGTTAGGGGGCCGTAGGGAAGGGGCTGGGGGGCCATATGCGGCCCCCGGGCCGCCAGTTGGACAGCCCTGAAGTATAGCATTCACAATTGATCATGCAAACATTCTTTCTCAGATCTTTATTTTGAGTCAAATCACGTGCAAAATATACTTAACGAATCTTTACAAACATTTACAATGTTCAAATTGCAAAAAACCCCATTATTTTCAATATTAAAACATAGAAAATTGTATATTAACTAGTATTTTTTAATTCTTTAACTTTTGCAAACTGTTAAAGTTTCATTTGTCTCTTCTGTAGGAAGTCCTTCATCCCTCAAGTCTTGTCCTTTCCGGAAGGACCAGAATGGTTCCTTAGGAGGAATCCCTGTGTGATGCACGTGCAATTTTCTCTTTTTCTTCTGTAGCGTGGCTTAGGAAAGTTTGTGTATTTATCATGGCAAGCTCCTCGTCAGCAACAAAATAGTTTTCAAGCTGAAAGCTCGACTCCTTTGGTCTTTTCAGTCCAGGTTGTCTAACCATAGATTCAGTTCTTTTCGCAGATCTTTCATGTTGAGGATCTGAACTTCGAGGAGGTTGAAATGCTCTTTTCAAAGACGGAGAAATAAATGTGCAAATGGGCTTCACGGGTGGAGGGGAAGGGACTCGACCGAGGAGGTCCATTGCTTTTCTCTTCTTGAGGTTCTTAGGAGTTTCCTCCAGATCCGCTTTCCCTTTTGCTGAGGAGAGAGAACCGGGTGCCTTTGTATTTGGCCCCTTGGTTGACAGAGGGCTCGGAAGCCTTGGCTCTGTATTAGGAGTTGAAATCTACTTTTTTTAAAAATTGACACACTATTAGGTTTACATTTCCTTTTATCTTTCAGTAAAGAAACACCTGAATTTATGATACCCATGAAGTCTACCCATGTGTAATTCTTAAAGATGTTCTTCACAGCTAGGGTTGCCAGTTTTTGATATGAGAAATAAGGGGCATTTACCTAAAAATATGGGATTCCTCACAAAAATAAGGGACACTTTGTAAATAAATAAATATTCATTCACTTCAACTCCCACCATTCCTAACGGCCTCAGGCGCCTTCCTTTCCCCCCTCGGCCGCTTAAGCTCTAGGGCAGTGTTTTTCAACCTTTTTTGAGCCGCAGCACACTTTTTGCATTTGCAAAATCCTGGGGCACACCACCAACCTAAATGACACTCTAACACAGTAATACATAGAGTTAATATGTTTTTAAATGTATTTATACATTCAGTGTGTAACCTAGGCCTGTTTCGATGAACACAACATAGATATCCTGGCAGGAATGGCAGAAAGACACAAACTTCCCACACAGAACTCCCATAACCAAGAGAAAATACTATAAGAGTTTGGTGGGCATTGACCTTGGGTTTTGGAGTTGTAGTTCACCTATATCCAGAGAGCACTGTGGACTGAAACAATGTTGGATCAGGACCAAACTTGGCATGAATACTCAATATGTGAACACAGATGGAGTTTGGGAAAAATAGAGAAGAGAATGGAGAAGAAAAAGTGTTCGGCAAGAGAGGGAAGAAAGGTTATTGGAGGTTCCAATTTCCCACGGCACACCTGATGATCGTTCACTGGTTGGGAAACACTGCTCTAGAGAAAAGGGATGGGGGGGGAAGGAAATGACTTGGGGCTGTTAGGAATGGTGGGAGTTGGAGTCCATAACACCTGGAAGGGCCCACATTGGCCCATGCGTGGCCTAGAGTGGCCTGCCCCGAGGCTCACCCCCCGTAGGCTCACCGGTCCTGGGAGGTGCAGTGAGGTCCAGAGCAGCGCCCGGGTCTGGGCTCCGAGGGGCATGAGGGGGAAGAGTGGCAAGTGGGCGGCCAAGCCCTCTCAGAAGGCTCCAGGGGTGTTGCCATCCAGCCCCTGGCCAGTGCGCAGGCGTGTCAGGATACTGCAGCTCTGCCATCCCATGGCGTGCCAGAAGTGACATCCCTGTCCTGCGCGCGCACTCTCTCTCAGCTTTCCTTGCGTCGCTATGGCAATGGCCCAACAGGCAGGCATGAAGAATAATGAGGAAGCCTCTTGAGCCTCCACCTCAAACTCAAAAAGAGCCTTGCCTCCTGCTGCCAGCCACCCATCCTGTCAATACGGGACAGAAGCTTAAAAAACAGGACACGGAATTCTGGGCCGAAATACGGGACGTCCCGTACGATACGGGACAGTTGGCAACCCTATTCACAGCTGTCCCATTAAAAATCTTTACCAGATATTTAACTGCATTACCATATAATTAAAGCATTTTTAATTAAAATGCAAAGCATACCATTTTCATGATTTCCCTCCACTGACCACAGAATGCTTATTTCTGAGCAAGCAGACAGAGGATTGCAATGTTAATACACTCACCAAATGTTTATTTCCTGCATCGGATCTCCAAGGAGAAGGAAAGGGATCAATGTCATGCTCTTTAGGCAAGTTCATCACTTGTGGAATATTTGTTTGGAGCAACGTTGCCAGTTTGCGTTCTGCGTCTTTCTGAAAGCAGCTATCACTCTACAGAAAAACCCAAAATAGTTCATATACTGTATATATATTTTAAAACATAACATTTTAGTTTTAAGCAAATGTATTATTATTTATTTTTATTTACATCATTTTTACCCCGCCCCTCTCAACCCCCCTCCGGGGGGGGGGGGGGAGACTGAACTCGGAGCGGCTGAGTTTGTGATGTAACAAATAAAGGTAAATAAAGGTAAAGGTTACCCCTGACATTAAGTCCAGTTGTGCCTGACTCTGGGGGGGCGGTGCTCATCTCCATTTCTAAGCTGAAGAGCTGACGCCTTCAGCGTCTTGGAGCTGACACCTCCAAGGTTATGTGGCCAGCATGAAGCACCGTTACCTTCCCCTGAAGCGGTCCTTATTGATCTATGCACATTGGCAAGTTTTCGAACTGCTAGGTTGGCAGAAGCTGGTCCTAACAGCAGGAACTCACCCCATCAGGTGGATTTGAACTGCCAACCTTTCGGTCGGCAAGTTCAGCAGCTCAGCAGTTTTTCTGTACTCTTCCGACAATCTTCCTTAAGCAGTGGGTCCCGAACTCAAATGGGGTCCCCTTAGTTCAATGTTGGGGCCATGAAAAAATGGCAACAGTAAAAGATTTCTGAATGGCACAAGTTGCAGTGTTTACAGTAGATTCTGCAGAAAATTCTGCAGTGGCTGGGTCCTCCGGGCTGTAGGGATGTTCAGCTTCCAACCCTGGACGGCGTGACATTATGTCCGTCACCCTCTGTTAAGAGCTTAGGAGTAACCTTGGACCCCCTGTTGTAGATGGAGGCCCACGTCTCCAGCGTCAGCAGGGTAGCATTTTTCCATCTTCGCCAGGCGAGGAAGCTGGCCCCCTATTTGTCCCGGCGCGACTTAGCCACAGTGATCCAAGCCACGGTCATCTCGAGGCTGGACTACTGTAACGCTCTTTACATTGGCCTTCCTCTGTCGGTAATCCAGAGACTCAAGCTGGTGCAGAACGCTCCTGGCAGGGGTCCCGATTGGCCACCACATCACGCCAATCCTGCGCGAACTGCACTGGCTCCCAATTGAATGCCGGATTGCCTTCAAAGTGTTAGTCCTGACTTTTAAGGCCTTACATGGTCTGGGGCCAGTGTACCTGCGGGACCGCTTTGTCCCATATCATCCCACCAGATCACTGCGCTCCGAAGAGCTAAACCTCCTGGTCATCCCAAATGTGAGGACCTACCATCTGTCCGCAACCCGCCGCGGGGGCTTTCTCTGTTGCAGCCCCTACCATGTGGAACGCACTGCCCGCCGGCATCCGTGCCACCCAGGGCCTCCTCCCGTTCAGGAGAGCAGTTAAGACATTGCTGTTCCAGCAAGCCTTCGGAGTTAGCTAAACTGTAGCTCACACCGCCTAGCTGTCAGCCCACTGCGACTCCATTTGTTGCTTCAACTGTTCTAATTGTAATTCCATCTTAATGGTATTACTGTGAGTTTTATGAGTTATCTGACAATTGTATTTTACGAACTGTTGTAAGTCGCCCGAGCCGTTTGGGGGGGACAGACAAATGCGAAATAATAAATAAATAAAATGCTTCAGCTGCACTTCATAAAAAAGCAAATAAAGCCTTGCTGATTTATTACAAGTAAACTTTTCATTTTATATCTATTTTATGTACCTATATACCCGGGGTCGCGTAAGAATTACTTTGGTGGAAATATTTTGCAAGTGGAAAAAGTTTCAAAAGTCCTGCTCTATGGTATGCTTTTTTATTCAGTTTTTAAAAAACAAAAAACTCCATAGCGTATCCACATTGAATCAAATACAGACTTAAGTTTAGCATTATTTAAGTATATAAAACTTTATTTATAGACCACACTGGAAGAACTTCCCTTCTAGAACAACCCACAGAGTTATAGAGATGAAAAAGGTCCTGGAGGGGGATAGAGATGGAGAGGAAGAGGTAATTAGTATTTTTTTTTTAAAAACCATACCTATGGACTTTGGTGTATGGAGAGGAGGAAGACGAATATGTCTTGATACTGCCCAAAATACATTGAATCTTTCTAGCTACTGGAATTAGTCTTTTATCTCCAATCATGTTTCTAGTTGTTTTAAATTTGATCCTGTTTAAATTCATATTATGTGATTATATTTGCTAAGGTTGTCAAGTTTTATTTATTTTTTGGTTAATTTATATTTGGTATTAAGTTCATAGTCATGGCTGTTCTATTTTCTTTGGTGTGCATTGTTTTATTTATTTATTTATTTACTTACTTACATTATTTATATTCCACCCTTTTCATCCCGCAGGGGACTCAGGGCGGATCGCAATCACATATACAGGCAAACATTCAATGCCATTTGACAGACAACATATATACAGACAGAGGCAATTTAACATTCCAGCCTCTGGCCACCAGGGGGAGCTGTTGCATTCCTTCATTCTTTTTTGTGTACTTCCTGGAGAGATTTTATGGCCTCGTAAATCAGTTAAATTCAACCTTCCCATTCAAGTGGTACCTAAATTTTCTACTTGACAGATGCAACTGTCATTCCGGTTGCAAAGGTCGACAACAAGCTACACAATTGGTCGAGAGCTCACCCCGACCCGGGCAGGCCTCGAACTCATGACCTTCTGGTCAGTAGAGATCTTATGCAGCTGACACCCAGCCATCTGCGCCACATTCCCGGTGCAAGTACCTGGGGGAAATCACTACAGCTTTGCAAATTACAGAGCAGCTGCCGTTCTACAAATACTTATTCCGGAGGACATCACATTAAAGAATACCTGTTGTATTTCCTTTTGTGAATAACTAGTTTTTATTTGGAGGGTTCCAAGCTCACGAGAGCCTTCGTAGACGGCAAAATCCTTCTGGGAAAGGCATGCAGACAAGCTTGTCAGAAATATCGAACTCCTTCCTCTTGGAAACCAGCTGAATCCCAGTCTATGATTTACGTATTTTTCTATCTCGTGTGACACTGTTTTCAGAGTTAATAACCTCATAAGGTAAACATTTCAATAAATACTTGCACGTTCCCTAAAATTACAATACCGATTTCCTTGTAAATTAATAATTTTTACCTCGACAGCATTTCTCAGCTCACTGAATATGTCTTGAAGGTGGGTTTCCTTTGGCTTTGAGGAGAATGTAGAGAGATCTCCAGCAAATAAACTGGGGACATTGGAGTGGAGTTTCGGCCTCCATTGAAGGTTTGTTGCAGAGATCAACATAGAAGGCATGATGATGTCTTCCACAGCCAGCTGCCTAAGGTCTGTATAGATGTGGAGTGCAATGAGGTGACGGTCTTCATCAGACACGTACACTAATGTAGAGGAACCTAAAGAAGAAATTGAGACCAAGAGTTTTACTACTTGTAGAGAGTAAGGTTTACTGTTTAACTTTCTTTATCGTGACAGGGCAGGCTATCCCACCACTCTCACCAATTTGTAGAGGTGCGTATTAACTGGCCCACTATTTGTGGGTACTCTCGTTTCCTAATGTCTTTTAAAACTGTGGAGACTTGTGGAGAGGCTATCAACTGGACAGGGTGGACCCTCTTTTAGAATCCCACCACTCTGTCCCCAATTCACTACATAAATCCTTGTCTTTAAACTGCTGCCACCATTTTGTGAGAGAGAAGTAATCTGAACCACTTTTGTGAGGGAAACTCTTTGTGAGGTAATGAACGCTTTCATGCGACAGGAATAAACTTTTGAAACGAGGCTTGACTTGAAATCAATGGTTTTTAGATGAAATAACAACTAATAGTTTATTCTGGTACAAAGCTTGGTTTGGTATAACTCTTCCGAGGAGGCACAACTTAAAAAAGGTTACTAATTCTAGTTATGGCAAAACCAAAGTTACAATAGCCTAACTATTGTCATCAACCAGCTAGATTAGCTTTTCACTCTTTCAATACATAGGCACTCTGGCCTTCTTCAGACATTTTGTCTTCCTTTAGCCTTCAGGCTTTCTCTAAACCAGTGCTGTCCAACTTCTTCTGGCCCAAGGGCCGGAAGAAGTGTCACTGATCACCTGGGGGGCCGCAGGTGATCAGTGAGCGGGGGGCGGGGCCGATAGCGGGGGCGGGGTGGGGCGGGGGCCAGCTGACTTCCTCCTCCTTCGCCCCTCCTTCGCCCCTCCTGCGGGGAAGGAGGAGGGGCGAAGGAGGAGGAGCCAGCTGTCTTCCTCCTGCCTGGATCGCCTCCTTCTCCCTCTCTCAGCGGCGCCGTTGCGAGGCAGTTTGCAGCGGCGGCGCCGAGAGGGAGACGGGGGCGATACAGGCAGGAAGAAAGACAGCTGGCCCCTCCTCCCTGTACCGCCGCCTTGTCCCTTTCTCTGCGGCGCCGCTGCAAACTGCCTCCCAACGGCGGCGCCGTGAGAGGGACGGAGGGGCGACCCCGGCAGGGAGGAGGAGCCAGCTGTCTCCCCCCTGCCTGGATCGCCCCCTCCGTCCCTCTCTCGGCGCCGCCATTGCGAGAGCAGTTTGCAGCGGCGCCGCCGAGAGAGGGAGAAAGGGCGATCCAGGCAGGAGGAAGATAGCTGGCCCCTCCTCCCTGTAGCGCCGCCTTGTCCTTTCTCGGCGGCGGCGCTGCAAACTGCCTTGCAACGGCGGCGCCAAGAGAGGACGGAGGGGTGATCCAGGCAGGGAGGAGGGGCCAGCTCTCTTCCTCCTGCCTGTATTGCCCCCTTCTCCCTCTCTCGGCGCCGCCGTTGCGGAGGCATTTTGCAGCGGCACCGCCAAGAGAAAAGGGGCGGTGTAGGGAGGAGGAAGAGAGCTGGCTCTTCCTCCCTGTACCCTTTCTCCCTCTCTCGGCGGCGCCAATGCAAACTGCATCGCATCGGTGCCGCCGAGAGAGGGACGGAGGGGCGATACAGGCAGGGAGGAGGAGCCAGCTCTCTTCCTCCTCCCTGTCCCGCCTCCTCCTCCCCTCCGGCCGCCATTTTTCAAAAAAATTTGTTGTTTTTTTTTTGAAAAAATCTTGCTTGGGTAGCGGTGGTAGCGGGGGCCGTGTCCAACAGGCTGGGGGGGGGATCCGGCCCCAGGGCCGCCAGTTGGACAGCCCTGCTGTAAACTAACTGACTCACAGGTTCAGTTAACCAAGACTGTATTCTCTCAGCCTTAAACTAATCCTAACCCTGCTCTCTCTCTCTCTCTAGAGCTGGTCAGACTTAACCACTCACTTTGAGCTCTTCCCTCTCTAAACTCTTAACTCTCTCTCTGAGCTCCTCACACACTGAGCTCCTAACCCTAACTGACTAGAATTCCCTCCTTGGTCTTGTCAGAAGCCTTTTGGCTCCTCCCACTACAGCTTCAGAGGCACGTTGCTATGGCAACTTTGCTCTCCCTGCAGAAATGTGCTCTTGATATCAGCTCTTTCTCTCCTGCTCACTCTCTCCCAATATTACAATACATATTCATTAGGCATGAGAAAAAAGTTATGAAAATTAAATGATTCGTAAGAAATTCGTAAGAAATGCTACTTTTGAGTATTTCCGCACCGGGAACGCCAACCAGGAAGTGGACTTTCTTTATAGAACTTCGGGGCCAGGATTTTCTTAAGTATCGTTATTAGGTCGTAAGGGGGCACCCTCCTTCTCTCTCACCACCCTCCGCCTCCCTTGCCAATAAGTATTATGGCAAGGCAAGCCCTAAACTCGCTCCTTCTTTCGGCTGGAAGCCTGGAAAAATGTAAACAGAGAGGTTGACTCAGAAGAAAATCTGCAAAGGAAGTAAACAGAGAGGTGAACTCCTGAGTAACTCCGCAAAGGAGGGCACTTGGGATGAAGTGCCCTCCTTTGTGGATTTACTGAGTAAACCTCTGTTTACATTTTTCCAGGCTTCCCTGCCCCTCCTGCCTGCCAGGATCTAAAGCATCAAAGAGTATTGGGGTAGTTGCACACAACATGTATAAGTAATCCGACTGGTCATATACCTACATCCCATGCACATGCAATAATACAGCAGTAATAACAATGGGTATAAGAAGAGGTAAAATTCAAACTGAAGTATTCTGACTGTGGTCCCTCCTCAAGCGGTGCAAACAGCTCTTCTCTATGAGCCCGGGAGGCAGCCTTTCCGGGAAAAGCCAAAAGCCCGGGCACAGCGTTTGCTTGCTGCAGAATCCGGGCTAATAAGAGAAGAGCCCGTTTGCACCGCTTGAGGAGGGACCAGTCAGAATACTTCGGTTTGAATTTTACCTCTTCTTATACCCATTGTTATTACTGCTGTATTATTGCATGTGCATGGAATGTAGGTATATGACCAGTTGGATTACTTATAATCTTTAGGCACTTACTCTATAAGTTAGCATTAATTCTATTATACATTAGGTTGGTTTCTCACGGGATCTAAAGCGTGCCAAGCCTTGATGCGCTTTAGATCCTGGCAGGGGAGGAGGAGTGGACGGGCCTTCCTGCCCCTTCTGCCTGCCAGGATCTAAAGCCTTGAAGAGGCTTCATGAGGGGCCAACTTCAGCCCTCCAGGTGTTTTGGACTTCAACTCCCACCATTCCTCACAGCCTCAGGCCTCTTCCTTTTCCTCTCAGCCTGGGCAAACTTGGGCCCTCGCTCCCTCAGGATCGGGGTGAGAGAGGCAGCGAGGAGCGAGGCTCCTCCTCCTTTTTGCTGCTTCCAAGAATAGAATACCCTCCCTCCCTCCTTCCTATTTGGAGAGTCCCATCTAGAATTCAGTGTGATTTATTCAAGTTTGCCGGCCTACAACTCCCAGAAATCCCAGCCAATTTACCAGCTGTTAGGATTTCTGGGAGTTGTAGGCCAAAACCATCTGGAATGCGCATGCGCTGGCATACGAACTACTAACGAATTTCGTTAGTAATTACGTTATCTTAGACATTTTTGGAAATTTTTTTGTAAGTCTTTCTATTACTAATAAAAAAAATTCCCCCATTAGATTTTCGATTCCTATTTTTGGGTTCTAAACCATGCCTAATATTCATCTATACAATACAATTAATCACTTCAACACACTACTTAATACAAATTGCATATTTACTGCGTTGTTGAAGGATTTCATGGCTGGAATCACTGGGCTGCTGTGAGCTTTCCGGCCTGTATGGCCATGTTCCAGAAGCATTCTCTCCTGACGTTTCACCCACACAACCTCTGAGGATACCTGATATAGATGTGGGCGAAACGTCAGGAGAGAATGCTTCTGGAACATGGCCGATACAGGATGGAAAACTCACAGCAACCCAGTAAATATTTACTATTTGAATTACATTTCAAATTCAAAACAATAAAAAAATGGAAGCACTGGGTTGCTGTGAGTTTTCAGGGCTGTATGGCCATGTTCCAGAAGTATTCTCTCCTGACGTTTCGCCCACATCAAAATGGAAGCAATTTGTTACCACAGAAAATTAGTTTTATTCTCATCTAAAATCAAAGGACATAAAATGATGCCAGAATTAGATGAAGTAGATTACGGTCCATGGCAGTTTATATGTGGGAATTACAACTGGAGAATAGCATTCGAATTCCCAGTCAACCATGAAACCCACTCATTCTTCGTTGCATCAAGATGAACTGTTCCAACTTTTCTTCATACATATCTACTATTTAAAAATGAGGTGCTGCTTAGAACTGCAGTATTTCCAAAGAAGTCTGATCAGAGCAGAGCATGGTGAGATTTTTGCTTCCTTCGACTTTGGAAATGATTAATACAGGCAAAGAGAGCACCCCCCCCCCCCACCTTTTATTTTTGCTGCAGCATCACACTTTTGGCTCATGTTCAGTTTATGATCAACAATAACCCCAAAGTTGTCCTCACGTGGAATACGGCTGATCCATGGATCATTCGCCTGAACCTGTGCATGTGGTTTTCGTGGCCTAAATGTACGATTCTGCATTTGTTTCTGCTGAATAAAATTATATTCATTTCTTGCAAAGTTTATTTCTTCCAATTCTGCATCATTTGCAAACTTCATAAGGAGTCCCTCCACCCCGTTATCGAAGTCATGTGCCAACACCTGGCAATCTCTGGTGATTCATGTCATATCCCATGTTTCTGCCTCCGGGGGCCTCAAGGGAGGGGAGGGGGCGCCATTACTCACACCCACGCAGCACGCACGCGGGTGGAGGGAGGCCTCGGGCCAATTGTCGGAAGGTGGAAGGTCCTAACGGGTTGGCAAGCTCTTCGTCATAGGAGGATGAAGCAACAGCGCAATGGAGCAACAGCAACTGGAAGAACCAGGGAAGAACCTGTGGCTGGAAGATCCTCCTACTGTATACGACACTAAATTGTTCAGGGTAGTTAAAAATGAAAATGATTGTAAAGAGCTCCAGAAAGATCTCTCGAAATTGAGTGAATGGGCAACAAAGTGGCAAATGCATTTTAACCTAAACAAGTGTAAAGTCATGCACATCGGGGCAAAGAACCCCAACTACACCTACCAATTGATGGGGTCAAAGCTTTCCGAGACAAACCAGGAAAGGGATCTTGGGGTTTTGGTGGACAGCTCAATGAAGATGTCAACCCAGTGCGCAGCAGCAGTGAAAAAAGCAAATTCTATGCTTGGCATGATCAGGAAGGGAATCGAAAATAGGTCGGCAAATGTTGTATTGCCTCTCTACAAATCTATGGTGAGGCCACATCTGGAGTACTGTGTACAATTCTGGTCACCGCACCTCAAGAAGGATATAACGGAACTGGAAAAGGTACAAAGAAGGGCAACAAAAATGATCCAAGGGATGGAGCAGCTCCCTTTATGAAATCAGGTTGCAACGCCTTGGTCTTTTCAGCCTTGAAAGACGGCGTTTAAGAGGTGACTTGATCGAAGTGTATAAAATCATGCATGGGATAGAAAAGGTGAATAAAGAAAAAATATTTTCTCTGTCACACAACACTAGGACTAGGGGGCACTCCCTGAAGCTCCAAGGTAGGAAAATTAGGACTAATAAAGGGAAATATTTCTTCACCCAGAGGGTCATTGGGTTATGGAACTCACTTCCAGAGGAGGTTGTGACAGCGGTCAGCCTGGACAGCTTCAAGGCAGGATTAGACAGGTTCATGGATACCAAGGGAATCAGTAGCTACTGAAATGGACATCCAAGTGCCACCTCTGTGTTGATGGAGGCAGGCAGGATGTCCCCGGGTACTGGTTGTGGGGGGTCGGGAGCAGGTGAGGGTTTTGCCCTCCTTTCTGCTAGAGATCCCTGTGTACAACTAGTGGGCCACTGTGTGACACAGAATGCTGGACTAGATGGGCTGAGGCCCGATTCAGCATGGCTCTTCTTATGTTCTTATGTTCTTATATGTTGTATGTCTTGTATGTCAATACAAAACGGCAGGGATTGTCTGCTTCTATGTGTACTGTAATTTTCCCTGAGTCCCCTTCAGGGTGAGAAGGGCGGAATATAAATAAAGCGTATTATTATTATATTCAAAATATGGGAAATTGGGGGTTTTTTGACCAGGGATCACTTGGCTACTTTTGCGCTACATTTGCCCATTCTTTGAGATTTTTTAAAGAGTACTAAAATGTGAAAATAATGCCCATTACAAAGAAATATTGCAAGAAACTACACTGAAGTGGACGCACCGGGAATGTGGCGCAGCTGCTTGGGTGTCAGCTGCATAACATCTCTACTGAGCAGAAGGTCATGAGTCCGAGGCCTGGCCAGGTCGGGGTGAGCTCTAGACCAATTTGTGTAGCTCATTGCCGAACTTTGCAACCCGAAAGACAGTTGCATCTGTCAAGTAGGAAATTTAGGCACCACTTGTGTGTGGAGGCTAAATTTAACTGATTTACGAGGCCATAAAATCTCCAGGAAGTACACAAAAAGAACGAAGGAATATTTTCGTTCTTGCAGACCACTGGTGGTCCACGGGACCACAGGTTGGAAACCACTGATATAAAACACAAATCAATATAAGAATAGGATACGTTGTAGCATAAAGCAGTGTTTCCCAACCTTTTTTGAGCCGCGGCACACTTTTTTACATTTGCAAAATCCTGGGGCACACCACCAACCAAAATGACACAAAATGACACTCTAACACAGTAATACATAGAGTTAATATGTTTTAAAATGTATTTATACATTCATAGTGAAACCTGGGCCTGTTTCGATGAGCACAACATAGATATCCTGGCAGGAATGGCAGAAAGACACAAACTTCCCACACAGAACTCCCATAGCCAAGAGAAAATGCTATAAGAGTTTGGTGGGCATTGACCTTGAGTTTTGGAGTTGTAGTTCACCTACATCCAGAGAGCACTGTGGACTGAAACAATGTTGGATCAGGACCAAACTTGGCATGAATACAAAATATGCCCAAATATGAACGGAGATGGAGTTCAGGGGAAATAGACCTTGACATTTGGGAGTTGTAGTTGCTGGGATTTATAGTTCCCCTACAATCAAAGAGCATTCTGAACCCCACCAATGATAGAACTGGGCCAAACTTCCCACACAGAACCCCCAGGAGGCAAGAGGAGGTCTCTACTTGGGGAAAGGAAGGCGGGCCTTCCCAATGCATGGAGAGGGAGAGACCAAGTAGACAACGAGTGGGGAGGGGTTTTTTTTTTGTAATTTTGTGCCTTTATCGAGGTAGGTTTCTTAGGGTTTTTATACTTCACACACTAGACTCCCCCCCCCCCCCGGGAGGTTCCAATTTCCCACGGCACACCTGATGACAGCTCACGGCACACTAGTGTGCCCCGGCACACTGGTTGAGAAACACTGGCATAAAGTATAACATAGCACTGCAAAGATTTAGAAAACACCCCCACGGTTCTTGAAAAGGGGAATCAGCAAGCTGCAGTTTAAGCATGGGATTATGACTGGAGAGCGGATAGCAAATCCCCATTTAGTCATGGGAACCCAATGGGTGATCTTGAGCAAGTCACACTTTCTCAGCCTTAGGGGATGACAATGACAATCCTGTTTTGTACAAATCTTGTCAAGAAAACCCTGTGATAGATTTGCCTTAGGGATGCTATGGGTTGGAAATGACTTAAAGGGACACAACAACGAATCTGAGCACTGCTGGAATCATACCTGTTTCTTTCCTGAGAGAAACGACATATCCCACCAAGTCCACCTCCGAACAAGCAGGTTGGAAAGACTCCAGCCGTAGCTCACTGAACCTCAGGCACTCCCTTGGCTTGTAAACTTGAGACAAAACTTCTTGAGATACCTAATGAAAGTTTTGAACAATTTTGACAATCTAAAGCTTGTTCAGGCGTTCATATCAAATTCACACCTGCTGGTAATAATAATAGCACTTACAGGCAGCTGCAGGTACTGCGTTTTCTTTGTTGCTGTGAGCTGAAGGCTTGTGGGCTCCGGCCGGCCTTTGGAGGGCGATGCGGCTACCTGGAAAACTCTGTATGGGCAGCCTTCCTTGAGGAGGGTACAAACATGTGAAGATGGGCGCCAGATGGTCAGGACAACTTCTAATACATACAAAGGAAAGAATATTAGCCTTCAACTCCAAAATAGGCCGTTCTTGAGAAAACATAAAAGTCCAAAATGCTTTATACCTGGCTTATGCACAAATATTTGTCCCATTTTGAGCCAAAAGGTGATGTGGGTAATACATAAATAATAACTGTTTTTGTTACTGTTATTATGTTAATTTTTGTTTTTTAAATGTTAGTATTTACACTGAAAGTTCTATAAAGTGGGGTTCCTCAGGGCTCAATACTGTCCCCCATGTTGTTTAACATTTACATGAAGCCATTGGGGGAGATCATCCGGCGTTTCGGGGTACACCTGTACGCAGATGACGCCCAACTCTGTCACTCCTTTCCACCTGCTACTAAGGAGGCTGTCCAAGTCCTGAACCGGTGCTTGGCCGCTGTAACGGACTGGATGAGGGCAAACAGATTGAAACTAAATCCAGACAAGGCAGAGGCACTCCTGGTCAGTCATAAGGCCGAACAGGGCATAGGGTTACAGCCGGTGTTGGATGGGGTTACACTCCCCCTGAAGACGCAGGTTCGCAGTTTGGGTGTGATCCTGGACTCATCGCTGAGCCTGGAACCCCAGGTTTCGGCGGTGACCAGGGGAGCATTTGCACAGTTAAAACTTGTGTGCCAGCTGTGCCCGTACCTTGGGAAGTCTTACTTGGCCACAGTAGTCCATCCTCTGGTTACATCCCGTATAGACTACTGCAATGCACTCTACGTGGGGTTGCCTTTGAAGACTGTTCGGAAGTCTCAATTGGTCCAACGGACGGCAGCCAGATTACTAACAGGAGCGGGGCTCAGGGAGCATAATACTCCTCTGTTGCACCAGCTCCACTGACCGACAGTCCACTACCGAGCACAATTCAAAGTGCTGGCTTTAGCTTATAAAGTCCTAAACGGTTCTGGTCCAACCTGCCTGTCCGAACACATCACCCCTTATGAACCACCTAGGATCGTCTGGGGAGGCCCTGTTATCCACTCCGTTTGTATTGCAAATGTGTTTGGCGGGGACGAGAGACAGGGCCTTCTCAGCGGTGGCCCCTCGGCTGTGGAACGCCCTTCCCGGGGACATTAAATCAGCCCCCTCGCTCTTGTCCTTCCAAAAAAAGGTGAAAACTTGGCTGTTTGAACAGGCATTTGAAAAGGCAGTGTAACTGACATAAGATTGGAACAAAATGGACGAGACTGGATTATGTTTTACTTAAGGTCATAACATGTTTTTATTATTGTCTTGGTTTTAATTTATTTGTTAATGTTTTTAAGTGTTTTAAATGCTGTTTTTATGATGCTATTGGCATTCAATTTGTTGCCTTGTGAACCGCCCCGAGTCGCCTTCGGGCTGAGAGGGAGCGGTATACAAATATGCTAAATAAATAAACAAACAAATGGAAATAACAGAGATTTCAGGTAGGTAATAGGAATTAAATGGTGTACAGATATAATTATTTATGTACATTCTACTGCACGTCTACTACCCATGCACTTATGTAAAGGGATTACTGTTCCAATTTTACCAACCTTTTCCTTTTCCTTCTTTTCTGTAATCCGCGATTCGTACTTTGATTACAGGCGTTACGTCCCTCCTGCAGGAACCGGACTTATCCTGCTCGGCCGACTCCACGGCCTTCTTGAATTCTGCTTCTATGTGTGCTCTTTTTTTGTCATTGACCATCTGTCTGTGGCTGTTCAAAGCTTTCAATTGCTCTTCACTGAAATAGCCCTGCAATCAGAATCATAGGACTGGGTCGGCTTCACGTGTTTTCATTGGCAAATGGGGCAGAGGACCCGAGGAGCTCCAGTTCTAGAAGCTTATATTAAACACCTCTTGTTTTCCTACTTTTCAGGTCAATCAATCCATATCTAAATTTTGGTTTCCAAAGAATTTACCAGAAACTCGTATCCTGTCTTAAACGTAGTTTCAGATCTTAACTCTCGCCACGATCACACCTTGCCTCTTGTGATCAAAATATAGGAAAATATATGAACAATGAATGTGCATTCCTCATTAGACTGCATCTACACGTGGCAGAAGAGCCCCCTGGTGGCGCAGCAGGTTAAACCACTGAGCTGCTGAACTTGCTGACCGAAAGGACAGCGGTTCAAATCCGGGGAGCGGGGTAAGCTCCGGCTGTTAGCCCTAGATCCTGCCAACCTAGCATTTCGAGAACATGCAAATGTGAGTAGATTAACAGGTACAGCTTTGGCGGGAAGGTAACGGCGCTTAATGCAGTCATGCTGGCCACATGATCTAGGAGACATCTACGGACAACACTGGCTCTTCGGCTTAGGAATTGAGATGAGCACCATCCCGGAGTCAGACACAACTAGACTTAAAACATGTCTATGTATTTTTGTTGTACAGGACATTAATGCATACAAATTATATATACACATACATTCTTTTTTCGAATGTCTATACACAGAGACAGATATAAGTACGGTTCAACGTTTATTTCATTCTTAAAACCCTCTAAAATGCCATGAAAGGGGTTTTTTTCAAATTTGCTAAAAGGACTAATAATTTGAGTGCTTAAAAATGATCTAACCTCCATGTAAGCAGGATCGGCAGCATTAATAACGGCCTCATAAAGCTCTGCCCCGTCTTGCAGGGAGCGAATCTGTTGCCGGGTTAATGTGCGGGATCGCAGCACTCGTTTGCCTTCACCTATTTTTAAGAAACGTATTTCAGTTTATAAGCCACCCCATTTTAAAAGATGTCCGAGGAATTCATTAACAGTATAAAATCCATGGCAATTACATAATTACCGCTCTCTGCATAAATTTTATTTATTTATTTATTTATTTACAGTACTTATATTCTGCCCTTCTCACCTGAAGGGAAACTCAGGGTGGATCACAAAACACATATACGGCAAACATTCAGTGTCAATTATACAATGGCAAGACAGACAACAGACAGAACTATATACGCTTTTCATCATAATTTGCTATCTTTTGGAGGCTGTGCTCAGTTCCGGTCACATGAGGTGCTGTTTCACCATCTCCTTGCAAAATAACTTTCTTTGTTCGTAAACTTTCCTCCAAAACACCACGCCTAAACTCCCTCCCCGCTTAATGCGGTTCCTATTCATCAACCCGCATTGCTGTTTTCGATCTGCTAGGTCAGGGGTTGGGAACCTTTTTGACTCGGAGAGCCATGAAAGCAAAGTATTTGGAAATTTATTTCAATGAGAGCCATATAATACACAAATCCCAGGAGCAACAGAAAATACTGGAAAGGATTGGGGAAAACAGACTCTGACAAATGGGAGTTGTAGTTGTGTGGATTTATAGTTCACCAGACATCAAAGAGCATTCTGTGCTGCACAAAATACTGGAGGGGTTTCGGGGAGGATGTAGATCAGACGATGGGATTTACTGTACCTTCAGTTGCTTCAGCTCTACATCAAAATCACTGGACTGCACAGCTGATAGGAGAGGCCTCCTTGCTGGCCCCCCAGAGGGGTGCAGGCCCAGCCTCCAGGAGAGGCTCACCATCGCACAGTGCGGCCATGGGCAGGAAGCACCCCGGTGGTGGCTTCTTTCCCTGCGCATTTGCAAACACACTGGGGAAAATGGGAAGTGTGCATGCGCAGGAATGGGATTGGGCTGGATAGCTCTTTGGTTCCCTCTTCCAACTCTATGATTCCCTCAATGGGGAAGCTACCATCCTTGACTGCACTTCCAAATTTTCAAGACACCGCCTCTTCTTCCAGGATCGTATCCCATGCACAGCTCCTTCCCATCCATACCACACAAAACGCTTCTTTTGCATTTCAATTGGGCCCTCCAGGTGTTTTGGACTTCAACTCCCAGAATTCCTAAGAACGTCAGGCCCTTTCCTTTTCCTCCTCAGGAATTCTGGGAGTTGAAGTCCAAATTTACCTGGAGGGCCCAAGTTTGCCTGTGCCTGTTGTAGACACAGTTTGACACCACTTTACGTGCCATGGTTCAGTGCTATGGGAGACCTCACCACCTCTGAGGATGCCTGCCATAAATGCAGGCAAAACGTCAGGAGAGAATGCTTCTGGGACATAGCCATGCAGCCCGAAAAACTTACAGCAACCCAGTGATTCCAGCCACAAAAGCCTTCGACAATACCTGGGAGTTGTGTTTTTTTCCCTAATTAGTTCTATCATAAAAACATGGAAAAGGTTCATTAAACTGCTAAAACTTTGGTTCTGCAGAATATCCTGTGGCACATTTTACTATAGTTTTTCAGTGAGTATCACATAGTGTTTCAACCAATTCAACATAGTTTATGACAGCCATAAAAACAAAGTTTATGGAGTATAACAAACACTTTCAAAGTAATTACCACACAATTAAACATAAAATAATAATTTCAAACCAGGAACAATTTTTTCCCCAAATTTTGTAGCAGAGTGAATCAGAAATTACTGTATTCTATAAAGATTCTCACAAAGCAAAGGCCAGGCCTATAGCTAAGGATATTCTTACTTTAAGTAAAAGCATGGTCACAGGTTAGGAGTAGGCACCCTATTTTCTGCCAAAAATGGGCCTATAAATGGCAGTAGAGACTGTGAGAAACATTCCAAAACAACTGAAGGCTTCACATTTATACTTTACCTTCATTCTTTTCAAATTCAGCTTGTATTTTTGCAAGCAACGCTTCTAGAGTCTTCTGTTTGTTCTCAGCATGCTTTGCAGCTTCTCTTTCTTCAGCTCGACAGTTGCGAAACACATAGGACCCTGTTGATGTTTTTTCCATCCACTGCAATAAATATTCATTGACAATTAATTGTGATTATTACTGGAAGGTGGCTTAATATCAATCTGAACATACTTTACCTGTGTGGGGTAAATCCTTTGGACAACAACATCAATGCAGCCAACAATCCCACCATCACTGAAGAGTGATGACAAGGGCAACGTAAACGGCCGGGGATCCCGATAATACCCTAACGTGGAATACCATCGTGCTCGTCGGGTACTGTTCCCTGAAATCTAAAACGATACAAAATCTCTAAGGCCTCTTCCACACAGCTGAATAAAACCCCACATTATCTGCTTTGAACTGGAACATATGGACTCAGTGTGGACTCGGATAACCCAGTACAAAGAAGATTTTCTGCCTTGAAATTCTGGATTATATGGCTGTGTGGAAGGGCCCTTTGTAAAGATGGTAAAAATTGCCTCACGGGCCCTGCAGATTGTTTTTGTGCCTATACACAAGGTGAAAGCATCTATCACACAATCCTAGAAGCAAAGACAGTCTGGCCGAACTCTCCAAGTACACAAGGGTAGACACTACAGCTGAAATATGGGAAGTATTTAATACACATTTCATAACAGTGTGCAAACTTATCAGGATAACTTCATGTCGTGGCAGGCAGTATAATGTATTTAGGCTGTATAAAATGTTGAAAAAGAAGGGAAAAAAGACAAAGTTCAGCCCTTAGGCCAGTGTTTCCCAACCGGTGTGCCGTGGCACACTAGTGTGCCATGAGCGATCATCAAGTGTGCCGTGGGTTCCAATACCCTTTCTTCCCCCTCCTGCCGAACTCCTGCTGCTGCTTGTGGGGGGAGGAGGAGGAGGAGGAAGGGCTGGGCGGCGGCTAAGAAGAAGGAGCCAGGGGGCCACCTCCTTCAGCCGTTTCCCCTCTGCGCGCACCAGCCAGCCAGCCTCCAATCGAGGGAGGGAGGAGGGAAGGGTGACGTCACTCAGGCCCTGCCCCTTTGCCAGCGGTCATCATTTGAGGAGGAGGAAGGCTGGCAGAGAGGCTGAGGTGAGCGGAAGGAGGGTCTGAAAGGGGTGGAGTGTCCCCCTCCCCATGAGGAAGAGGCCCGTCCATCGTTATTTGAGTCCACAGTGCTCTCTGGATGTAGGTGAACTACAACTCCCAAATGTCAAGGTCTATTTCCCCCAAACTCCATGTGTGTTCATAGTTGGACATATTGAGTAGTCATGCCAAGTGTGGTCCAGATCCATCATTATTTGAGTCCACAGTGCTCTCTGGGTGTAGGTGAACTACAACTTCCAAACTCAAGATCAATTCCCAAGCAAACCCTTTCAGTACTTTCTGTTGGTAATGAGAGTTCAATATGCCAAGTTTGGTTCGATTCCATTGTTGCAAGAGTTCAGGATGCTCTTTGTTTATGTGTTAACTACAAATCCCAGAAACTGTAACTCCCAAATGTCAAGGTCTATTTTCCCCAAACTCCATCTGTGTTCACATTTGGGCATATTGAGTATTCATGCCAAGTTTGTTCCTGATCCAACATTGTTTGAGTCGACAGTGCTCTCTGGATATAGATGAACTACAACTCTAAAACTCAAGGTCAATGCCCACCAAACTCTTATAGTATTTTCTCTTGGTTATGGGAGTTCTGTGTTGGAAGTTTGATTCCATTCCATCATTGGTGGAGATCAGAATGCTCTTTGATTGCGGATGAACTATAACTCCCAGCAACTACAACTCCCAAATGACAAAATCAATTTTTTGACTGATGGTCCCTCCTTGGGTTAGTATTAGTATGTTTTGTGGCCAAATTTGGCAGCAATTTGTCCAGTGGTTTTTTAGTTATGTTAATCCCACAAATGAACATTACATTATATATATATATATATATATATATATATATAGAGCGAGAGAGAGAGAGAGAGAGAGAGAGAGAGAGAGAGAGACCACAGCGCAGGCAGAAAAGCAAACATCACAGGGAAGCATGTCTGTGTAGGAGGGTGAACATTAGGAAGAACTTCCTGGCTGTGAGAGCCATTCAACAGTGGAACTCTTTGCCTCAGAGTGTGCTTCCGTCTGGCTGCTCTCTTTCCAGCCGGTTTCCCTGAGGACCGGGTACGTTTTCCCTGAGGACCGGGTGACTGCGATAAAGACTAAACACAGAGACTGACAGCTGTTGAGTAAGCCCTTCTTGTGTGTGTTTCTGCCATTCCTGCCAGGATATCTGTGTTGTGTTCATCGAAACAGGCCCAGGTTTCACACTGAGTGCATAAATACATTTATTATTCAACGTGTATATGCGCCCCCTGGCCCAGCTGGTCCGCGACTTTGGTCTGGAGTGTTATCAGTACGCTGATGACACCCAGCTTCTGCTGAGAATGGACGGCAGGCCGGACACCGTACCCGATTGTTTCCATCAGTGCCTTGAGGCTGTGACTGGTTGGCTGCGGGCCAGCCGGCTGAAGGTGAACCAGTCGAAGACGGAGATCTTGTGGCCCGGTCGGCCTGGACGGGATGAGTGCCGGTTGCCTACCCTGGATGGCGAACGGCTTAGCCCATCGCCTGTTGTTAAGAGCCTAGGTGTTCAGTTGGACCCCCTGCTGACCATGGAGGCCCAGGTCTCCGCGGCCAGCAGGGCGTCATTTTTCCACCTGCGACAGGCTAGGCGACTGGCACCCTACCTTTCCAGGGGCGACCTCGCCACGGTGATCCAAGCGACGGTCATCTCGAGATTAGACTACTGTAACGCCCTCTACGTCGGCCTTCCCTTGGCGACAATTCGGAAACTCAAGCTGGTGCAGAATGCCGCTGCTCGCTTGCTGGCGGGAACGCCGGTAAGGGAGCACATCACACCTATCCTCCGGCAGCTGCACTGGCTACCTATTGAGTACCGAATTGCCTTCAAGGTGTTGGTATTAACCTTTAAGGCTTTACACGGCCTAGGGCCTGCGTACCTGAGGGACCGCCTTGCCCCATATATTCCCCCGAGATCACTACGCTCAGAGGAGGCTAACTTGCTCCTGATTCCATCGGTCCGCGCCTGCCACCTGTCTGCAACCAGGCAGAGGGCTTTCTCTGTGGTGGCTCCGGTACTCTGGAACTCTCTCCCGGACGATGCCCGAGCCGCCACGGAGCTCATCCCGTTTCGCAGGGCTTGCCAGACCGCCTTGTTTAGACTGGCCTTTGGCTAGGCGAACAAATCGAACGTACTCATCTGTATAAGCAGCACCCTGGTTCGGGAAATGCTACAACATGTGACATAACTAATCTCGGGACCTATGATGCTGTTGTTTTTATCCTTGCTTTTATTGTACGGCGGCATGGAGGCAACGTGCCAGCCGAATTTTATACTGTTATCCGCCCCGAGCCTGCAGGGAGGAGCGGAGTACAAGATGGAACAAACAAACAAACAAACAAACAAATAAATAAAAACATTAACTATATGTATTACTGCGTTAGAGTGTCATTTTGGTTGGTGGTGTGCCCCAGGATTTTGTAAATGTAAAAAATGTGCCGCGGCTCAAAAAAGGTTGAAAAACGCTGCCTTAGGCAAATACAAACAGGCCGAAGCAAAGAATCAATGGAAAAGACAAAGATGGGGAGCACAACTGGGGAAATTAGAAGAAATAAATATATGAGTTAACGAGATTGTATTTTGTAATGAAATGGAAATGTGATAAATTATTAATAATTAATTAATGGAAAACACAGCATCAAGGTGCCACCTCTTTCAAGACAATGTACCAGGCGAAGGTAAACTTCGACCCTCCACGTGCTTTGGAGTTCAACTCCCACAATTCCTAACAGTCGGTAGGAAATTGTGGAAGTTGAAGTACAGAACACTCGGAGGGTCGAAACTTGCCCATGCCTGAAATATACCAATGTTCTATTTATCTATCCTATCCTTCCTATGTATGGAATAAAAGGGAGAATGTGTTTGTATGTATGTATGCACGTATTGGGATGGCTCCTAGAAGCTTGATGAATCTGGACCAAACTTGGCACACATACCCACCATAACCAACAGAAAATACTGGAGGGCTTTGGGGAAGGAAGGGGACCCGCCCAGAATGTTGTAAGTTGTAGTTCACACACAATCAAAGAGGACTCTCAACCCAACTCATGATGGATGTGGACCAAACTTGGCACACATATCCATCATGACCAACTTTAACTACTGATTCAGTTTGGGGGCAATGACAGATTATAATGAACTGTTGTAAGACTGATATGTTTTAATTATTTGATTGGACTGAGATGGCAATCTGGTGGACAAGACCTAATGCTTATGGATGGAATACTGTTTTAACTGTTGTGAATGTACACAATGCATTTTAACTAGCTGTACCCGGCATGCGTTGCTGTGCCCTATTTTGGAGATGCGAGGAAGTCTGAGTATGTAAGGGTTGGAGTTGTTGTTAGTTATGGTGTTGTTGGGGTCATGGCTGTGTTGTTGTGGGTTGTTTTGGTGGGTGGGATGTTGGGAGTCCTGTGGAGTTGTTGTTGTGTGGTGTTGCTGGCGTTCTGCATAGCTTGTGGATATACAATGTTTTTTGTCTTTCCGTCTGCTGTGTTGATGTAGAGGTTGATGCGTGTGTGGGTGGGGTACTTTGGAAGTGAGTGGAGGTACTTGAAATCCCATTATCCATGGTGTGTCCTCCTCTAATCTGCAGTCGGATGGAGTGTGGGTCATGGGGTGCATTGTTTGGCAAGTTTGGTCTTTATCGGTCTTGGTTCTTGGACACAGTGGTCTGTGGGGAATGATGGGTTTTGAAGTACTACAAATCCCATTATCCATGGAGGTACTTCAAGTCCCATAATTCATGGTCCACCCTCCTCCAAACTGTAGTAGAATGTAGCGTGGATCATAGGGGCTCTGTGTGCCAAGGTAGGTTACTGTAAATTCAGGCCATACACAGTGTCCCATGAGCTGAGGGCTAGTCGGGAGAACAGCAATGAAGCCTTACTGTCAATTCAGAGCGTAAACAGCATTCCATTACCTAGTCAATTAAGTTAATGAAGCCTTACTATCAATTCAGGCCATACACAATGTCCAATGAGCTGAGGGCTAGTCGGGAGAATCAAGTTAATGAAGCCTTACTGTCAATTCAGAGCGTAAACAGCATTCCATTAAGTGAGGCCTAGTCAGGGAAATTAAGTTAATGAAGCCTACTGTCAATTTTGGGCGTGGTCTGTGATTTGTAGGGGTGTAAATTTTCTGTGGGAAGTGAATTGGGTGTTTGTGCCTCAGCCCTTTGCCTTATCCTCCTCTGACAGTTTATTATCGGTCGGAATTAGGGTTGCCATATGAATAAGGGACAGGCACCTAAAAATAGGGAAATTTTCACAAAAATAAGGAACACTTCATAAAAACTTGAAAATCACCATTTGTTTTTCAAGTATTTATGTAGTGTCCCTTCTTTTTGTGAAAATTTCCCTATTTTTAGGTGCCTGTCCCTTATTCATATGGCAACCCTAGTCGGAATGTTCATGTTGGCTGGCCAGTACAGGAGTTATGCAAATCCGCCCTTATTGGCAGCCAATCATGTTGTCAGAATGTAGAGGCTGGGAGAGTCGTTGGCAGCCCCGGAGGATGCTGGGAAATGTAGGTTTTTTTACTCGTTTTGGGGGCCTTTTAGGTTTTGGGGGGGAAAGTTTCTTTGCTACAAACGTACCTTGTCTGAGGCCTATTTCTGTTGGCAAGTTTTGTGTCTCTGCGTTGTAAGGTTTCTCTGTTTGGGACTGTCTTTCCATGACGACTCTTCCTTTATATATATAGATTGTATTTTAATGTATTTTATTCTTAACTATTTGCTTTTATTATATGTACAGTATACTATGTGGCATCGAATCGTTGCCGTTGTTAGGCCGCTCTGAGTCTCCCCTCGGAGGTTGAGAAGAAGTGGGGTAGAAATGATGGAAATAATAATAATAGGTTTTCATGTATATGTTGTATTATCTTACATATGTATGGCATCGAATTGTGCCTGTTTTGTGATTCGCAATGTGTCCCCTTCGAGGTGAGAAGGATGGGATATAAACAAATACAGTAAATAAGTAAATATATAAATAAATAAAGTCCAGCTCTTTGTGCACTTTCTAATGGGACCATTCATAAAATCCAGTCACTACGTCTAATATTTATCATTACAAAATACCTAACCCAGGCATTACCTGGTACCTAAGCTAGAACATAATAAATGTTTGAACTTTGATTATTAAACTCAAAAATATTTTATATGTGTACCTTTAGCATGAGGGACTCTGGCACGTCCAGTGGAGAACAGGCATCCTGAGGTCCCACAAGTTCTGCTCCATGTACGACCATCTTCTGGCCTACCGTCAGCTTCTGCTTATGCAGCAGTGATTGAAGGGAGGGGTCCAAAACAGCCCTGATCCCATACCAGCCATCTGTAACCTCAACCACGGCCACGTCTTTTTTGTTTTCCTCAGTGGTGCTTTTATTGCCAAACACGCAAGGTACGTTTGAGTTTAGTGATATGATTCTAGAAATGCACAAGACAAGCGTTTTGGCAGCAACATCATCTCTCTCTGTGATTCTTTTGATAGCTGATCGACAACTTTTGTCAACTTCAACATCATACCTTTCAAAAGAAAAAAAAAGGTACAATGACTTCAAACTGGATATCAAGAAAGTATGTGATATCAGAGGTGGCTTTTTGCTAAAGTAATTGTTCAATTTTGGAAGGAACAAATCTATGTAGTGTTATTTATTTATTTATTTATTTATTATTTCGATTTGTATACCTTCCTTTCCAGATGGCTCAGGACAGTTTACAATGTATCGAACAACCAACAAAAGCATAAAACATAACAATTAAAACAGTACCACATGACAGCACAGATATGGAAGAAATTGAAAGCAATTCCATATAGGGCAATTTCACCCTCCCAGGATAGTTACAACCTAAATGCTTGCCGGAACAAAACGGTTTTACACGCTCTCCGGAAAGCCGTCAGCTCACCAATTGAGCGTACTTCTGGTGGTAGGCTATTCCACAAGCAAGGTGCAGCCACAGAGAAGGCTCTCTGTCTGGTTGAAGACAGACGGATAGTCCGTAGTGGCGGAATCTGTAGAAGATTGAGGTCTTCTGAACGGAGGGATCTCTGGAGAACGTATGGGAGTAGATGGTCCCTCAAGTACACCGGCCCCAGACCATGCAAGGCCTTAAAGGTCAGTACCAACACTTTGAAGATGACCCGGTGCTCAATTGATAACCAGTGCAAACGCTGCAAGGTTGGAGTAATATGAGCCCTGGCCGATACTCCAGACAGGAGTCTCGCTGGCGTGTTCTGCACCAGTTTGAGCTTCTGGATAACCGACAAAGGAAGACCAATGTAAAGGGCGTTACAGTAGTCTGGCCTCGAGATGACCGTTGCCTGGATTACCGTGGCTAGGTCATTACCAGGGAGGTAGGGCGCCAGCCACCTCGTTTGCCACAGATGGTAAAAGGCAGATCTGCTAACAGTGGAGACCTGAGCCTCCATCGTCAGCAGCGGGTCCAACTGGACCCCCAAGCTCTTTACTAGGGGCGACAGGCGTAGTGCCTCGCCGTCCAGCACAGGCAGCTGGAGCTCACACCCACCCGGGTGACCCAGCCAAAGGATCTCCGTCTTCGAAGGGTTCACTCTCAACCGACTGGCACATAGCCAACCAATCACGGCTTCAAGGCATAGCTGGAAACAATCAGGTACAGAGTCTGGCTGGCCGTCCATCCTCAGCACCAGCTGGGTGTCATCAGCGTACTGATGACACTCCAGACCAAAATTCCACACCAGCTTAGCAAGGGGTCGCATGTAGATGTTAAATAATAAAGGGGAGAGAATGGCTCCCTGAGGCACCCCACAACTTAGGGGGAGCCTCTCAGAAACCATACCCCCCCTCCACTCGCTGGCCACGGTCAAGGAGAAAAGAGGACACCCATTTAAGGGCGGTCCCCCTGACCCCCGCCATGGCCAGAAGGTGGGTTAACAATGCGTGGTCTACGGTGTCAAAAGCTGCCATGAGATCTAATAGCACGAGCAGCGCTGATCCCCCTTGATCTAGCTGGCAGCAGAGCTGGTCTGTGATGGCGACCAACACTGTCTCTGTCCCATGTCCAATACAGAAGCCGGACTGGTAGGGATCTAATCCGGCTGTGTCATCTAGGAACTGCTGCAGCTGGCCCGCCACTGCACTCTCAATCACCTTGCCCAGGAAAGGTAGATTAGACACTGGGCGGTAACTGAAGGGAGCCGAACGGTCTAACTCCGGCTTCTTCAGTAGCGGGCTCACCATTGCCTCTTTCAATTTATTATTATTAAACTTTATTTATACCCCGCCACCATCTCCCATAAGGGACTTGGGGCGGCTTACATGAGGCCAAGCCCAACAACACAGCAATAAAAAACAACACAGCAGCAAATAAAACAATACAATCACTATAACTTACAATAAGCAATAAACAACAACACAGTTTAAAAACATTATGGCTGGGCCAGATGTAGATTATTGAAATTTTAAAATAAATAACACTGGGCGCAAACAGAGGTAGAATGTGTACCAAAGGAGGGTTTTTAGAAGATAATGTGGAGCAGACAACCCAACAGGTGGTTAAAGTGCTTCTGAGGACATTTTGCAAAGGTTGGTCAGAGCAGGGAGTTATTTACTTTATTCCGGGAAGGCACATTGGAACAGCCACGTTTTAAAGCTCCTCCTAAAAGCTGCCAATGTGGGGGCCTGTCTGATATCCTTAGGGAGCGAGTTCCAGAGCCGGGGGGCCACCACAGAGAAGGCCCCCTCCCTCGTCCCCACCAATCGCGCCTGCGAAGAGGGTGGGAGCGAGAGCAGGGCCTCTCCAGATGATCGAAGAGATCGCCTGGGTTTGTAGACGGAAATGTGGTCACGAAGGTAGGTGGGTCCCAAACCGTTCAGGGCTTTATAGGTGAGAACCTGCACCTTAAATTGGGACTAGAAGATGAACGGCAGCCAATGGAGCTCCTTAAAATAGTACAAGGTAGCAATTTATTTGGATAAAAAATTAAAACAAAAGCAAACACAAAATCCTAATTATTCAAGAACAGCAGTAAATCATTCACTCGAAAGCTCATTCTGTGTTACTATTACCTGTATTTTAGCTGAAGTAGTACTCTTTCTGGTGTCAAACATTTGCTAGCAAATTCCTTGGGAAACGCAACTTCCATGGCTGCGAGTTTCCATATAATCCACTTGTAATGGTTGTAGACCCAGGCTTTGGAAATCAGCTTCGGATCTACACCAGGAGTGTCACACAATGCCCTGTGCAAAATTATCAGAATATTCATCAAATTATTTGGATTTGATAAAAGATCTGTCCTTAAAATGGTAATTGCCATAATTCAATGCCTCGGTTGGGAAGGCTATTAAAAATGGTCATGGACCCTGTTCGTAAACAACTTTTCTTTCAGCATTCAAAGACTCAACGACAGGTTGATGACGGCAAGGTTTATAACCACGCTTCCAAACTCTGTTAGGTCAACAGGCGTCATTAAACATTCAAATTTTACAACAGGATACCTGTAGAATTCCTCTTTTCCTGCTTTTCCATCATCATTGGGAATAAGATATCCTCCATCAGCCAACTGTATTCCATTTCCATCTACGAAACACTCTCTACCAAAAAAATCCTGGATGGGAAACTCAAAATGTTCTGCGTTGCTGCTGTTAACATTTAGGCACTGCTTGGAAACACCAAACGCATACAACTGCGAAGGCAATATTTTAGTGTTAGAACATGTCCACACCCATAGAAATCTATTAGAAATTATGATTTTTTTAAAAAAAGAGTAGATGTTTAAGACTATGTAATCTAAGGTAAATTACTTCCAAAGTTTGGCTTTTTTATGAAGAGCTCTTTACTGTTGCATCTTGGAAGAATAACATTAGAATCATAAACCGTCGGCTGAAAGCACAATTGAAGTCCAATGAGTAAATGGGCATATAAAGTGCAGGCATTCGCACAAAATTCCTATAAAGCAGAAGAGTTCATAATACAAAACAGAGGATGAGTCGCAATACAAGTAGAAGTTCTTGTAGGATTGGAGTTTATTAAGCAGATTTAAATCCCTTAGCACAGTGTGGGTGGGTCCCCAGATGTTTTGGCCTTCAACTCCAGAAATCCTAACAGCTGGAAAACTGGCTGGGATTTCTGGGAATTGTTGGCCAACACATCTGGGGACCCACAGGCTGGGAACCACTGTTTAACAGCTAGACAAAAAGAGTGCTTTGAGCTTGGGAGTCCAGCTGGACCCTCGGCTATCAATGGTGGCTCAGATCTCCAATGCCAGCAAAGTGGCTTTTTTCCATCTCCGGCAGGCTAAGCGACTGGCTCCCTATCTGACCAGGGAGGATCTGGCCACAGTGATCCAGGCCATGGTCACCTTGAGAATTGACTACTGCAATGCCCTCTACATTGGCCTACCTATGTCAGCGATCCGGAGGCTCAAGGTGGTGCAAAATGCAGCTGCTAAGCTTCTCACTGCTACGCCGGTGAGAGCACACATAGCATAATATTGCAGCAGCTGCACGGGCTACCAGTGGAGCACCGGGTCTCCTTCAAAGTGTTGACGATCACCTTCAAGGTCTTATATGGTCAGGGGCCGTCGTACTCGAGGGACCGTCTCACCCCATATCAGCCCCAGAGGTCACTGCGCTCCATTGACCAAAATCTTTTGATGATTCCTAGCTGCCGCTCATATTGGCTGACATTGACAAGATGGCGAGCCTTTGCGATCATAGCTCCAACTCTTTGGAACGCTCTGCCGGAAGACGTGCGAGCTTTGAGAGATTCAACAAAGTTCTGCAGAACGTGCAAGGCGTTTTTATTCTAGCAGTCTTTCGGGGTCTGATTTGGTTAACCAGTTGTAAATAGTTTTTAGCTAAGATTTTAATTTTTTCGGTTGTTTTAAAGTGTGTTTTTATACTCTCTGTAAGCTGTCCTGAGCCCTCGGGGAAAGACGGCATACAAAACTGAATAAATAAATACGTAAATAAATATTCTTGAATCACAGATTAGACCGGATGGTCTTTCTGGTGGATTTCAGCTATGATTCTATGAAATAAAAATGACAGCAATACCTGATCACACTCTTCTAGGCAGTTTAGAGTAGTGCCAAACTATGTGATATGATAGATTAGTCGTTTCCCCCTAGTCTACAAGGAACTAGTGCCATGCTTGTGCTGGATCAATACATTTGCAGCATTTTCTACCAGGTTTCCCCAATAAAATAAGTCCTAACTGGTAAATAAGCCCAGAATCACAGAGTTGGAAGAGGCCTTATGGGCCATCCAGTCCAACCCCTTGCCAAGAAGCAGGAAAATTGCATTCAAAGCATCCCCGACAGATGGCCATCCAGCCTCTGTTTAAATGTCTCCAAAGAATGAACCTCCACCACATACCGGGAAAGAGTTCCACTGCTGAACAGCTCCCACAGTTAGGAAGCTCTTCCTAATGTTCAGGTGGAAACTGTGTGACACAGAATGCTGGACTAGATGGGCTGAGGCCCGATTCAGCATGGCTCTTCTTATGTTCTTATGTTCTTAATCTCATTTTCTGTCATTTGAAGCCATTGTTTCGCATCCTAGTCTCCAGGGCAGCAGAAAAAAGCTTGCTCCTTCCTCCCTAGGACTTCCCCTCACATATTCATACATGGCCCTCCTCATGTCTCATGCCCAACTCTTTAAGCCGCTCCTCATAGGGCTTGTTCTCCCTAGCATGATTTTTCAGGATGTTTGATATATAAGTCCTGCCTCAAAATAAGTCCCAGTTAAGATTGTCAGATGGATGCATTTACTGGTAGTACATGCAACAGATGTATCAAATTATTAAATACCATTAATTTATAATTAAATATAAATAAATATTGTTATTGATATAATATTATTACTATTTTTCAGAAGATGATATTGCTATATTTGAATAAAAGCAGATTGTTGTGCATGGAAAAAAAAGTACATTCCTTGAAAATAAGCCCTAATGCCGCTTTTGGATCATTATTATGTCAGGGAAATCTGACAGCTCAACAGGGACCAGTCGCTGATGGCTCATAAACTGACACTGAACCACTATTTTTGAGCAGTACTGGTCTAAATCAAAGTAGGCAGAGTATTAAAGTGCCAATTAGATATTTGCCATAACACAGGGGTCGGGAACCTTTTTGACTCAGAGGGCCATGAAAGCAAAATATTTGGAAATTTATTTCAGTGAGAGCCATATAATATATAACATATTTTAAGACTGAATTCAACTAAATGTGAGTATAGAGGCAGGTGAAACATCAGGAGAGTATGCTTCTGGAACATGGCTATACAGCCCGGAAAACTCACAACAACCCAATATTGTGTAGAATTACCTTCAGGTTGTGCATCCAAATGGTTTTGGCAGTTTTAACTATTTTCATATTTATTTATTTACTGTATTTGTATACCGCCTTTCTCAGCCTTTTGGCGACTCAAAATGGTTTACATGAAGCAAGCAATGCACATAAAAACATTAAATACAATATAAAATCACAACAGAAACAATAAGCAACAACCAGGAGACAGGTGTTTTTAAAGTCTCTTCCTCACTCCCCCTTTCTCCTCTCAGCTGGCTTGGGGGCAGGGGAGGGGGAGAAGCAGAAGGATTCCTTCCTTCTCCTCCTGAGGTCGCAGGCAGATGTAGTATTGTTGCTGGGGGGAAGGGCTCCCGACCGATGACCCATAGTCCCTGGTTTAAGGCTCTTCACGGAGGAGCGGGGCGAAACTAAGCTTTAGGCCACGCCCTTTTCCTCTAGGCGTTTCTCCTCAGAGTGGCGAGCAGGCGGATGCGTACATACAGACCACTTGACCAATGGGCGGCTTCCTCGTGAGCGCATTGACCAATGGGCATGCTGGGTTGTCAGGCGCCGCCAAGCTTGTGTGGGGGATGGGGAACAGAGGCGCGTGTGGGCAAGAGAGAGGGAGGGAGCGAACGCGCGAGAGGCCTCCTCGCGAGTTGGGAGCTGCACGTGCAGGTCTGTCTTTCCCGAGCCCAACATATAGACAAGGCATGGGCCAACTTCGGCCCTCCATTCAGGTGTTTTGGACTTCCACTCCCACAGTTCCTAGGCTGTTGTGAGCCAGATGCAATCATCAAAAGAGCCACACCTGGCTCCCGAGCCTTAGGTTCCCGACCCCTGCCATAACAGGACCTTTACCGGAACAAACCCTACCAAATCTTGGGGCATGTTCATTCATTCCTCCTACTACCGTGTTTCCCCGAAAGTAAGACAGCGTCTTACTTTCTTTTGACCCCCAAAATCCCCACTACGGCTTACTTTCGGGGTACGGCTTACATTAGCCGATGGTACCCCGAAAGTAAGACGAAAGTAAGACTTACCTCGGGCGGCATGGCGTGGCTTCCTGGCTGGGCGACGAGAGGCTCCCAGAGGGGCTCAAAAGGAGCCCGGAATCCTCCTCCTCTTCCTTCCAGCGGCGCCTTCCATCCTCCTCCTCTTCCTCCCAGCAGCGCCTTCTCCCTCTCGCCGGATCCGCCCCCCTCCCTTCACAAGCGGGGCAAGCCGGGCGGCGGCGAAAAGCGCCTGAGCCGCCGTGCGGGCGGGACTTCCGCCGGCGCCTTCTCCCTCTCGCCGGCGGCGGCTCCGCCCCTCCTCCCTTCACTGAAGGGAGGGGGGCGGAACCGGCGAGAGGGAGAAGGCGCTGCTGGGAGGAAGAGGAGGAGGATGGAAGGCGCCGCTGGAAGGAAGAGGAGGATTCCGGGCCCCTTTTGAGCCCCTCTGGGAGCCTCTCGTCGCCCAGCCAGGAAGCCACGCCATGCCGCCTGCTGGTACGTCTTACTTTAGGGTACGGCTTATATAAGCCGACCCCTCTGACACCGCCGATACGTCTTACAATCGGGGGTGTCATACTTTCGGGGAAACACGGTAGTGAATTCGTGTGCTACCTATCCTACAAAGGCATTGTGTGCACAGGCACAAAGCTAGTTCCAATCTTAACCATTCATACAAAACATAATTTCGAAACCAGCCCACATTATTACAGGTACCTGTTCGCTAAAATAAGAACCAGGGCATTTCTCATTCACCGCCGTTTTTAGGGGGATTCTGCAAGACGTAGCACGTGTTTTCACGAGGGAGAGGCTGCCCGGCTGAGGGCCAATGACTTGCTTCTGTTTCTTCCGAATCCTCATTTCTTGTAAATCCCTGGCACAACGAAGGTTTGCAATGTTTGTTAAACCTGTAAAGAAATGTAGAAACCACACACAAAATGATGCCTCTGAACATACTTGCAGCCTTTTCAGAAGCATCAAACAGACCTGAAAGGTTTTTAGTTTGCTACACTGGGACAATTTCTATGTGTTGGAAATGACAACCTTCTTAAAGACTCCTCTAGTGATTTTTTAAAATATTTATAATCCTGTTGCTTACTTTGTATTGCTCTATGTTTTTCCTGAGAAGTTGTGGGAGGGGCTGCAGATCACATGATCCACTCTGAGATGAGCACAGACCTCTTTGGATTGCTCAGATTGTAGACTTGAAAACACTTGCCTGGTGTTTATTCTCAGAGAGATGCTGTGACCGGATGGTACAGAAACGTTCTCAAACATATCTGTAACTGACTAATAAGTTGTGTACCTGTGTATGCTGAACACATGAAAGTTGTGAGTAAACCAAATGTTATTTTTACCGACGTCTATTTTATTTTGTCTCTTGAGTGCATAATATAAACAAGTTGTTTTTTTGGGAGAGTAGATATATTTTGGGGTACTGAAAAAACACTTCTGAAGAACTATTTTTATGCACTGACATATTCTGTTTCCTAACACAGTGTTTCCCAACCGCTGTGACGTGGCACAGTAGTGTGCCGTGACGGACCTCCTGCTGTGCCGTGAGAAAAGCTCTCTGCCCCCCTTCCTTCCCCCCTCCTCTTGCCGAACTCCTGCTGCTTGGGGGAGAAAGAGGAAGGGCCCGGCGGCGGCAAAGGAAAAGAAGGAGCCGGGGCGCCACCTCCTTCGGCTGTTTCCCCAGCCAGCCTCCAATCCGCCATGACTCTTGCCCTTCGCTCGCTGAAGCCGCGCGGAGCCCCGCCCACTGAAGCCCGCCCACCGCTCATGCTCCTCCTCCTCCGCACAGCTTCAGCGAGCGAGGAACGGGAGTCATGGCGGAGACCAGCGCCGGGGGCTGGAGAAGCAGTGGGAGAGCTGAAGCCGGGGGGGGGCATGGCACGGCCTGGCTCCGCCCCCTCCCCCAGCTTCAGCTCTCCCCCAGCTTCTGCAGCCTTGAGGGGGCAGTGCCAGGCCAGCATTGTGCTGACTCTGCCACTGCTGGCTTGGCATTGCCCCCGCTGGAGAAGCTGTGGGAGAGCTGAAGCCGGGGGAGGGGGCGGGGCATAGCGTGGCCTGGCTCCTCCCCTTCCCCTGGCTTTGGCACTCCCAGCAGCTGCTCCCAGCAGGCCACCATCCTCCAGCCGTTCTTTACTGTGTTAGCATGTCATTTTGTGTCATTTTGGTTGGTGGTGTGCCCCCGGATTTTTTAAATGTTAAAAGTGTGCCGCAGCTCAAAAAAGTTTGGGAAACACTGTCCTAACAGATCAGAGACAACAGGTCATTCAGTCTAACAACTGAAGTTAATTGCCTTGCAGAATTACATTAGGTTGTATACCACTTGAGAAGATTTTATTTATTTATTTATTTACATAATTTCTACCCCACTCTTTTCACCCCCGTAGGGGGACTCAGAGCGGCTAACAATGGCAACAATTTGATGCCACAATAAATTACAATAAAAACACAATAAAAACATACAAATATCAAGATTAAAAACAACAACAATCATAAAAGCCTATCACATTTCAACAATCACAAATCATATTCAATGTTCAGTGCCGTTATATCTATTTGCCACACGCCCGGTTCCACAACCATGTCTTCAATTTTCTTCTGAAAGAAAGGCGGTGTAGCACCCATGGGTCCGCTCGGGCAACGGGGGAGGGGTAATGCACCAGGGGTCCCGTTGGCATTGGGACCCGCACAGGCTGAAAGGGATTCGGAGGATGAGTTGGAAGGCCCAGAGCAAGATTGGTCCGCGGTGCCTTTGCCCAGTCCACCGCCAGAGAGTTTAGCCTGGGATTTCGAATGGGAGCATTCTCCCGGGGAAGGAGCGGACCAGGTGGAGATGGGAGGCAGTGAAGCAGATAGCGGAGATAGTTATGAATTCCCAAATGGCCGAGGTTCCCAGGAGCTGGCTGAACAGCAGATGGAGGCTAGCGGATGGGAAACTGGGGAGGCTACTTCTCAGGAAGATAGCGATACTAGGCTGGAAGAGCGGGCCGTTCTCATAACAGGCGCAGGGACATAGAGGAGGGCAGGAGGAGCTGGCACCTGGCCCTAGACCGTCACCGTTCGGTAAGGAGAGACGGGAGGCGCGGGGCCCTAGATCGTCGGGGGGGCCCGGCCGAGAGATTAAGTACGGCCCCCGTGGGAACTGATCCTCAGTTCTCCGGCCACGTCTATACTGAATAGGCGCGAAGCGGAGTGGGACCACAAGCTAACCGTGGTCATCAAGTCTTGCCTTGCCTTTGCCTTGTTTCCTGAGCCGCAGTGGTTTGCGGCACTTTGCCCTGGTTCCTGATTCGCATTGGATGCGAAACCTTGCCCTGTTTCCTGATCCGCATTGAATTGCGGAGCCTTGCCTCGCTTCAAGCTATTTGCCATTATACTTTGGACTATTGACTTTATACTTTGAATACTTGCATTTATTGGACTATATACCCTTTGGACTGTTTTATATTCAATAAACTAGTTAGCCATTGATACGTCTCCGTGTGTGTGTTAAAGGGCAGTTCTAAGTCGGCGT